>JAGFPH010002512.1:15245-28798 GCA_018207615.1 Philaenus spumarius | reverse complement strand
TTTTTTTTCAAAATATTCAATAACCGGGCAAAAAAAAACCGACATTAATATCCTATGTTATGAGTCTATAAATATTTAACACGATTGCGATCTTGCGTTGCGACAGTTCTGGACTAGTGAAATCGTGGATTGGCTGCAATTAATTACATCACTTTTGTTTGCCTATTTTTCCCAAGTCCTTATTTCTGTTTTAAGTTCTATCAAATATCAAGATGGCATTGACACTATCTTTGTATTTTCTCCAATCTGGCACAATCTTGTAAATTATTTAAAAATGTATTACTTTTATTTTTGTAAAAGTATCAGTACAAATTTGTGTCTATGCGTTGTTGTTTTAAGTCTTGTAGTAACACAAATGTTAAAGAGGCTTTATGAATAGGTTGAACAATCATTATTTGCCATGAATTACATTATTTTATATTTTATAGTGTATTTCATTTTATTTTTTTTCTTGTATTTTTAGATGTAAATTATTTTAAAATGTAATATTTTTATTTTTGTAAACATATTGGTACAAATTTGTGTCTAATCGTTGAATTGTGTTGTTGTTTTAAGCCTTGTAGTAAAAATATATGTTTATTTTTCCAAATCTTGTAGATATAAAAACTTTTGTCTAAACCTAAACGTTATTGTTTTCTTCTAAAGAAAACCGGTTATTTCATAAATCAGTTTTTTGGAGCAATTATAACCGCTAGGTTAAACCGTTTGTGAAAAAAACCGGAATAACTGCCAACCGGTTATTTTTACAATAACCGCCATCCCTAATTTCTTGTAAACGCTTGCAATTGCACATGTTTCCAACCAATGAAGCAACACATTTTGCATTCGAGATATCTCTTACAATTCAATATATTTGTACAGATATGTTTATATCAGTTTGTAGACGACACTTCAATCTTTCATTTTGTGTAAAGCAAACCACATTTACTGTAAAAGATTTATCCGTACAGTCTTGGAAAATACAGATAAATAGAAAATTCAAAACTCGGCGTTTCTCACACTTTGCACCTAACGTTATAATGGGCATCTTGTATAGGATACGTATACGAGAGTTTTTATTTGTTTGATATAATTTTGTGATTCAAGGAACACTAATTCAAACACTTCTATGAAATAATAATTTACAAGTATACAGTTCAATTCTTTGATTTATTCTCTACATTTTATTACACAATTTCATTTTTGGGCAAAGCATATATTCCTAAATTACTATTCAAACTAGGCCTAGTTTTGTTAGCATTCTTGTAGTAGGAACATAAAAACTGGGATTTTCAAAATTTTATATTGATATATATTTGTATACAGTTCATTTTGAAAAAAAATACAAAAAATGTTTACTACTTTTTATGTAGGTCTAAAGTTTAACTTTTCCTTTCGTTACTGAACATTTTTTGTATCTTGAGCTAATAACTTTGTAAATTTTACATCAATACATTTTTTTACTGACATATATGAATTCTTTGAACCTTTCTCAACAGAAAAGCCATGAAACAGTTTTGGATTGGGATATAAATACTATATTTGGCGAATTTAAAAAAAAAATTCTTGTTAACGCCAAGCATTGCCGCTTCCAGTGTTAAGTGTTTTTTTAACTGCTTAGTTTGTGGTGCAATTACTAGCTAATTAATTATACAGCTTGGAACTTAGCCTGTGCTGTTTGAGGTCTTGCAAACCATACAGATTAATCACATACATTCTTACTGTCAATAACTTTCTTTTTGTTTCTTTTGATGTCCACTTTTATCAGCTTTACGAATGGTTTTATGAACAGGTGGAATGCAACAAGGCTTTTGGAGTACCAACATTTTTTTTTTTTTTTTAAAGGACGATCTTACCATTATTATATATAATTTTCCAACATAGAATGTTTACTGTAATTATTAACTACATCTTACAATGCATTGCCAATAGCCCCACGTTGGGAAAGCCATTTGTAACGTTCTGCAAATTAGCCTCACATTGGGCGCCATTTACAACGTTTTGCAAATAGCCCCACGTTGGGAAAGCTATTTGCAACTCTATGGAAATTATAATCAGTAACACAAAATTTTATTTTTCGAAAAAAATTTTCTAAGTCCAAATTAAAAATTATTTTAAAAGAAAAAATCGATAGTATGTGTATTTAAATTTTATTTTCAATTAAATTTACAGTTAACCTTTAATAATTATCAATTTACCATCAATTACCACTTTAAAAAACGAACTTTCCAAAAATATTTAACTTTAAATACCAATGTTTACACATATGATCAATGTTTATCCTCTCTGACGTCACACAATCCCATTACGTATTCTACAATCTGTCCCTTGCAAATTTTGAACATCTATGATTCACCACAGATGTTCAATCTTTGCGCCGTTCTTACGTTAACCGCACAAGTTAGGTATGACGTCATTTTTTTATTTAAGGCCTATTTAGAGCAATCTTTTGTTAAATTTTCACTTTTTCCACATTTTCTCCGGGGTCGGGTTTCATCTGGCTATTCTAGTACTCACTTGGCATGACCGAGGCAAATAAACAAAAACTAAAACATGTGATGGCAAACTCTAAAAACTTTAATTACACATCATTTGACCTCATTCACATGACATAAAAATAATGCAACATACAAATTTTTATAATTTTAAATTGATTAAGAAATATTTTAGCTAAAAGAGAGAGAGACTATTAAACTATAAAATGAACTAAACCCCAATTGAAACAAAAACATGAAAGTACAAAATCACCTCTAGTCTAGGCTAATTCACATTTCAAAATCGTCCATCCTCCAAAAAAAAACTTAAAAATGTATTTCTGTTTTTAATGTTACTATCCTTCAAATATATTATTGTTTAAATAATACTTGCGTGATCACTTTAAACGATGATGAGCTCATATAAATTTATCACACTTCACACTATGCAGAGCACATGGTCGAAGAGCTGTATCTCCGTATAATTTTTTAAATCGATGATTTTTTCGACAAAAAACTTTTACATAACACTCACTTGCCCTCAGGCCACAATTATATAACTCATTATTGTTGATAATTGACCTACTTATGGTCAAAAACTTATTATAATTTATTTTTAAGACATACTGCCATACGTCCTTCTGATTCAACTGACTAACGAAGAGTGAACGTTCCACAACGTTTTCTCACACTTCCAGAACTTTCAACGGAATTAACCAACTTGATCATTGATGCTGTCATTTCATACTTCCTAAACCATGTGTGCATATAATTATATTTTACTATGAGCTTATGATGTTATTGTTTTTTAAATAATTGTAAGTATTATTTTCGATGTAATTGTTTTTTAACTCACTTTTCATTGTATTAATTTTTTATATTAACATATACACTTTTATTTTATATCGATGTCTCATAGTGTCTATTCTATTTATTATGATTAGCCATTTGTTTGAATTTTCACCATACGTCAAATTCTCATTTTTAATTCTTATAAACAAATCGTACTTGCTTTATAAAAAATTATTGTTTACGTTATAATTAAAATATTACCCTTTTTATTATTTAACATTAAATTATTTTTTGTTTATATATTTAGTTATTTTTCAATTTCCCTACTCTCTCTCCTATCCTAAGAGATACAATTCTACATAGGTACTTGACCAAGTTAACTATAACATACAAATACACTATACGCCTCTCTCCTTACATTTGAATTATTAAATGAAATTTTCATATACGCCTTTTTTTTTTAATTCTCATTGTCAGTGGGCACATGTGTTACAATCTGTATCATCTGTTTCAGTTCGATGAAAACTATTTTGCATTTCAATAATGTTTCTATTGTTTAAGAATTATTACAAAAAATAATATATTTGGTATTTTATTTACAGATTTATTAAAACAAGTATTGGCCAATGCTGATTTAAATTTAACTTCAGAACTTCATCTTCTTATGGAACACACAAATGGAACACTGGGAGATCTGCGAAGCTTGATTATGGGTAATTGTTAATTTTATTTTATTCCGAACCTGACTTGAACTAGTCTTATTACTTTTTTTACTGAATCAATTAAGAAGTTAGAGTGATAGTTATTAAAAATGGAGTGTATGTAAGAGTTTTGTTATTGTACATTGGTACAAGTCATGTAACTGATAAAGTGTGTGTATGTAGCCACATTTGTCCCAGCTGGTTCTACTAATTGACTGGATTGTAGTCAATTGTCTTATCAAGATTTGTGCAAGTACTAGTTTCTGCATGTTGTTGGAGCTTGAGTTACCTGATTTATTCAATCATATGTACTATTTGATTTAATTTTTTGTTTATAATTTGGACTGTGTTTGGTCTGTTTATAAACTCCTCTAATGTATCCATAGTTCTGCCCTCTGTGTTTTATGAATAGCCTTGTGAAAGCCTACAAATAATTTTATGAAAGTTTTGCAAAAGAAAAACTTTTGGACCTTACGATTGTTTTATTTGGTTTATTTTGTAAGTTTTTTTTAAGTGTACAAAAAGAATTAATTTTTCAGAATTGCTTTAAAAAAATGTTAATGCAATTTTTAATTTCCTTATGCCTATAAAAATATAAGTTTTCACAAATTTAGAAAATATTTATAGCCGTTTTGATGATTAAAACAAATCGTTTCATATCAGCTATAACAGAATTTCTTAAAAAGATGTTTTTTCCATTTAAAGTATAGAAAAAGATGAATTTGTGCTTGTAGTGACACAGTTTGTTATTTAATAATTTATTAAGGTTTAAAAAAATTGTGTTTGTAGGATTATTTGACAAGTGTAAATATGAGATAGCAATGTTGAAGTCAACATCACGTGTACATTACCAAGATATACACAACCAGTTGGAGAAAGCTTTGAAAGAAGCCAACAGAGGGCAGCTTGCTCCCTCCACATGTACAGTTTGTGACCTGACCTTTAATTCACAATTAACTCTGTTCAGGTTGGTACAATGGAGTATAAAACTTTATATTTACATTACATTCTAGAGGTTATTTTAGCACCAATTATTAAATTTCATCCGTGTTTAGTCACTTCATAGTCGAAACCCACCAAAATCCAATTAACAAAAAAAAAGGGGAAAATAAAGATCCAAATTACTGCTATCCTGGGCGTTGTATAAGAAAATGTTATATTGCAAAATTAAAGAACATCTTTAACGAACCTTTGGATCTTAACACCAACAGTACCTTCATATGTACATTCCAAGATAGTTTGATGGAATGCTTAATTTTTCTTAACAATTAACGTGCGGCTAGCGCCTTTAAACGCAGCACGACCCAATATCTAAATGCGTTTAGCGCCTATAACGCAAATACACAAACACATGCTTAGATGATTCCATAATTCATGAAACTTCCAATAGAGTACAGGGAGATGTTCTTTGAGTATGTTTAGACCAAATAAAAAATATAAGCAATGTCTGTGATGTCTCATCGGTCTGTGTTCTGTCGCCAGAGCAAATGAGTCTACTATCGCAAGTGTTCTCAGCGCGGCTTATGCCTATAGACACAATCTGTTTCACTCAGCTGTTCCTTGTTTATTTGTACTGTTAGCTGACTTATATCCATTCCGAAGTTTTGGTTTTGTATAAATTCTTGTTTTTCTTAGTTCAGTTCGTAAATATTTTATTTTTAGACAACAATAAGTATTGCTTTTATATATTTAGTTTTTGACTAAATTGTAAATTCTGCTAAGTTTAGTGTAAATTTTTTTTTATTCTTAAAAAACATTTAAAACAATTTTAAAATTAGTTGGGAATTTTTCGAGTGTACTTCTTAACATTAAGAATCAAAATTTAAAAAGATCATTGAGAAATAAATATATATTTTTTAAGACTAAATGAGCGTTAGCCCATATTTTAGCTTAGCACTTTAAGGGTTAAACAATGTAGGATACCTTCATATTTACATTGCAAGATAGTTTGATAGAATGCTTAATCTGTTTTAAACAAGGTAGTATATCTAAGTCACAAACTAAGCAGTGTACGGAACAGAACACAGAACTTTTAAAATAGTATATTTTATTACATCTTTCTTTTTTCAATGAAATAATATATGCAGATATATATTATGTAATTAATTTTCTATACACCTGAAGTTCTATTCCTATAAATTTGAACATTTTAGTTACAGATAGATACTGAAGATCCTCTGATAACTAAAACATAAGTAATAAAGGAGGATTAAATAAAACAAATTTTGAAAAGAAATTAAGAAATTATTTTTAAAGATTGAGATACAATTTTTTTAAATCTCGGTTGTACAATCCCAAGGATTTTTTGAGGGAACATTTTATTGCTGGTCAGCGCATCACAATCCCTCAGACATAGTTCTTGCCTTAGTATCGCTTACTATAATAGCTTCTCAGATTACCTCACAGTGCTAAATGTACACTGGAACCTCGTCTGGGGATTTAACCTAGGATCTCTCACTTATGATGAGGCCATTAAATCACTGTGGGCTCTCAGGTAAATTAACCTGAGCTGTTATCCAATAGTATCAAAAGAGATATAAACTTAATCTGTTAGGCTACTTGAAATCTTTAGTTTTATAACTGTACACAAACATTGGCTGCGAAAGTTCACAAAATTTCTCCATTTTAATTTCTTTTAACTGCCTCTGAATTTTATTAAATTGTTATCACAACTCATTTCTACTTTGCTGACGTGTGACTCACAATTTTGTTGTGATGTCAGTTCATATATTATATCACAACAATTGCCACCTTTGCATTGATCGTTTCAGCAGCCATGTGAAAGTGAAAAGACATGTTTACACCCCTCTCTCTGTGAGATGGTAAAACTGACGTGTGACACTAAATTCTAGTTAAAAACTACTAAAACTCTCATACTAAGAAATCGTGTTTGTTTTGAACTGAATTATGAAAAATCACATTTTGCAAAGAATAATCATTACATTAGATTTTTGTTCTTTTTCGGAATAAGAATTATTTTTACTATAAAAATAAGGAGGGGGAACATTTTGATCGGTTGATGTAGGTTTTATTATAACACGACACACTGGGAAAGTGGCAAAATATGCTTACAGTTAAAACATACGCACAGTTTGTTTATTAGTTTAGGTTTAGGCATTAGTATAATTGTCTAAATTTTAAAAAAATAGTTTACATATGGAAACTAAATGAATAACAACATGATTAAAAATATAAAAATGATTTGTTTGACCTAATAAGAACTTAATGAAACACAATTATTACAAAAAACTTAAAATTACATTTCTGAGAGTCTTGTAAAATAACAGTGTTGTAAAAAACTGATGAAACAAATAAATTAAACATGTGTAAAAGAAGTCCACTGTAGAAAAAATATGTTAGCAGAGTTTTTTTTTTTTAATATATATATTGGTAATTTTTTGAAAACTTACCATCTCTGTTTTAAAATACAGAAAAAGATATACAAAATCTGACTTCGGGGTGGTTATTCATTGTCAGGGAGGACCTTAAAAAACCTATTTACAAAACCCTCTCCCCTTTCTACCTCTCAATCCTCAAACATTTATAATTTAGACTTATGGCTAATTGATACATCAAATTAAAAATCTTGTATAAAATATAAATTTCTGTGGTAATTAGGTTATATACAAATTTTAATAACATGAAGTTAAGTTATAGAAAATGAATCTTGTGAGTTTTACACTTGGTCCTACAATGTTTCATGGAAGCTACAATTAATTAATGCTGTTGGTCTAAACTAGATTTGAATAAATCAAAATAGTGTAGTTTTTAAAAATTTTAAATACAGTTTCCTCTTTCGTTATATCATTTTTATAATTTATGCCATTTTTTGTGAATCAAAAAGACTAAATTTGATCTCTGGTAATAAGAGTGTTTTAAAAGGCTAAAATATACATCTGTAGCTTATTTTTTTATGTTAAGTCTGCAAAAATATTCAACAGTTTTATTTTTATTCTATCAAATTGTTAATTCTGTTGCAGATGTGGACATGGTTACCATTCAAATTGTATTGAAGCACATCAACATTGTATTCAATGTTACAAACCAGAAATTCCAGGTTAATTTATTGTAAACTATTCATCAGTCCATTGTAGCCTGTATTTATTTAATAAATTTTGTTATTTATACATTCATATATTGTTATTGTTATATCAAACATTGTGCATTTAACTGTTAAATAAATAGTTTTATAAAGATCAGTTGTGTAGTGTTTATTTTAAATAAGCCTAATGTGTTAAATACATATTTTTTCTTATTCTGCTATATAATATTAGTATAGCGACTCAAGCATAAAGACAATATTATATTTCATTGGAGCTTAACCCTTTCACTGCTATGCCTGTTATTTACATTCTTCCGCTGCTATACTGTGGTACTATGTCCTTATGTACCGGGTGTCTCACGAAGAGGTCCCTATTTTTGAATTAATATATTAGATGCACCGAACACTCTACAAACCTGTAACTCAACAGTCCTAACATGCACATATGTAAAAGAAATACACCTGAGTATCAGTTAGTTCTGACACATTAGGACAAAATGGCGGGATATCAAAGAAATAGTACCTTTTCGTTAAAATAGTTTTATTTGCTTAAGTGTTACAACATAATTATTGAATTTTAACGATGTTACTAAGCACTAAACAACGTTAGGGAATTAAAGATATAAGTAACTCATAAATAAATTAAATCTATTTGATCCATAAACGTTATTCAAACTGATGTCCATCGACCGCAATGCACTGATGACAACGAAATAGAAAACAGTCATACGCTTTGCTGAACAACTCTCGAGGTATCAACAATAGTTCCTCTTCGATCAACCTCATTAGTTCATCGTCTGTCGCAATGTTATGACAATAAACCTTCTCCTTCAAAAAGCCCTACAGAAAAAAGTTACAAACAGTCAAGTCTGGAGACCTTGGGGGCCAGTCCATGAAGCTGCTGCCACAACCTATCCAACGGTTAGGAAGATTTTGGTCCAAAACTGCTTTGGGCACATTAGCATAATGCGGAGGAGCTCCATCCTGTTGGAAAAAAACGTCTCATCTCAGGCTGAGAAAGATGAGGAACTATGTGATTGCTTAAAACTGATGCATACCTTTCTCCAGTCATTGTTTGTCGGGATATGTCATACGACAAAACACCATCCTTGATAACAGCAGCCCAAACTGTTATACATGTTGATTTTAATTTCTCTTCTTGTAAGATATGTGGATTTTTTGTGTTATAGTAATGACAATTATGCCTGTTTACAGTTCCTGTTCGATAAAATGTCGCTTCATCTGAAAACACGATTCCTTCATGCCATTTGCCATTTCTACGTCAGTCTTTTCAATTATTTTCGAACAAAATTCCAATTGTCTGTCAGGATCATCTTCAAGCAGTCCGTGAACCAAATGAGTTTTATAAAGTTTGATTTTGTTCTTTTTGGCATACCTTTGGACAGATGACTTCGGTATCCCTGTAGCAGATTCCACCTTTCTTACTGAATTAGGCGTATTTGTAGATTCCATGAAAGCAGCACATGAAGCAGCATGGTAGAGAAAAAGCCACTGTGGCGTCATATGACGTAGCATTACTCATAGCTAAATCAGGGAAGCCATATGCAATAGCATAGGAACTCATTTTACCAGCTGCAAAATCGATGAGTAATAAAATAATAGGAGAGGGAGCTGCCAAAGAATTAAGTACAGTTCTACTTTAAAATGATTCGGTGAAACGTCGAATTGACAAAATGTCTCAAAATATTCAAGAGCAGTTAATTTATAAATTAAAATCTACAAAAATGTATGCTTTGCAGCTTGATGAAAGTACTGACCTAACAGACAAATCTCATTTATTGGCCTTTGTTAGGTATGAAAATGCGCTTTTTGAAGAAATTTGTTTTACAAAGAGATTCTTCATAAAAATGCCCAAGATATTTTTGAAGCATTAAATTATTTTATTTTATCAAATGACTTGGACCGGCAGCGTTGCGTTGGTTTAAGTACCGATGGAGCAGGAGCCATGGCTGGTAAAAAGACTGGCCTCATTGCTCGTGTCAACGCTGTCACTCCCAATGTTAAATGGACTCACTGTTCTATCCATAGGGAGGCATTCGCAGTGAAACAAATGCCAGAAAACTTCAAAACAATATTGAATGAAGTTGCTAAAGTTGTAAATTATATTAAAGCCCGGCCTTTGAACTCGCGCATTTTTACTCAGCTTTGTCAACATATGGGAAGTGAACACAAACAGCTTTTCCTTCACACCAAAGTTCGCTGACTCTCTCAAGGTAATGTGCTTGCACATTTTTTTTAATTGCGTGATGAAATTAGAATATTTCTTTTTGAAGATAACCATGATAAGTTTCAAGTCAAAGACAAGTTATGTGATTTTGCGTAGTTAAGCAAGGTTGCGTATCTAGCAGATATCTTCCAGCATTTGAATATCCTGAATACGAAACTACAAGGGCCTGACACTTATCTATCCTATGTTGGAGAGAAAGTAGAAGCTATGATTAAAAAATCAAAGCTTTGGTCTGATCAAATGCTGAAGACCTCATACAGCTCTTTCACATTGTTGCAAGAATTTTTACAAACTTCTGAAGAAGACTTGCCTTCAGATGTAAAGGAACTTTTTTCCAAACATTTGATGGGCCTGGCTTTTGGTTACTTGCACAAGCTGAACTACCAGAACTTGCCAAAAAAGCACTTGAACATATTGTGCCATTTTGCACCACATATTTGTGCAAAAAAAAATTCTGAACTGTGCAACCTAAAGCCTAAAAAGGGAAACCGACTCAAGAATATTGAAGTAGATTTAAGACTGAAACTTTCAAAAATAAAACCAAACATTTCAGAGATTGTCAAATACAAAAAACAACACCATCCTTCACACTGAAATAGTGGTATTTAACTATATAACTGTTCATTTGGTTATTTTATGTTTGCTTTTTAAAACTAGAATTGGTAAACGTTTGTAATTCATACTAATAGTTCTGCCTGTTCCAATTATTGTATTCAATTCAAGAAATACATAAAAAATATGTATAAAAACGATTAGAAAGCTTTCTTGCATCCTAAATATCTTCTCTCTATTTGAAATAAATACTTTCAAGTGGTTATTACGACTAAATTAATAAAAATTGTAAAAGGTAATTTTTGAGGGGTCCGCAGTGGCAACATTAGTACAATTCAGGGGTCCTCGACTAAAGCAAGTTTGAGAACCCCTGAACTATTGTACTTGAATCTTCCTATGGTGCTAAAAATTATTTACTTGTACGAAAACAGCCGGATTAGTTTGTTTCTTATTATAAACAGCTGTTTTGTATAGAAATGTTTTTATAACCTCCTGAATTATACTATAAACATCATTATTTACATCCGCGAAAGCAGCTGGATTATTTTGTTTCTTATTATAAACAGCTGTTTTGTATAGAAATGGTTTTTAAATTCGTTCCATGTTAATCTTGTGGGGAAAACCAGACCTTTGAGATTAGCTCACGCCATAAAGGATAAGAATTTTTTACATCTAAAACCTTATTGCAAAACTTCGAAATGAGACGAATTTTTTGACAACTCAAACATTAAACAACGGAGGAGTTGTGTTCACAAAAAAACTGCTTCACGTATTATTTATAAGAATTTTGAAATCTTACAAGTAGGCCTAAAATCGCTTTTGAGATAAATAGATATTTTTAGTATATTGTTTCTCATACTAATTCAACAGTTTCATCTAGTCTTCGAAAATGTATTAACTCAAATGCCAATGAAATTTATTTGTTTTCAGCAGTACCTAACTAGCTAATTCTCAGAAATACAAAATTAAGTTTAATTGAATGTTAGTCAACTGAGTAAATTTTAGATCATTTAAACTAATCTTTTGAATTTGGTAAACAATGTTCAATAAATAAAAGAAAGTTATAGGCCTATTATTATAGCAGCCCATAATTATCATTTACATTTTCTGATCAACTAATCTTTCCCCACGGAATATACTGCGTTAGCCTTCTGCCGACTTTTCCTAATTCATCACAAGTGTTGCAATCGCAGCAGTGAACATTTATGGTTTCATATAATGTACATGTAATATGCACATCCATGTATAAAAAGCTGCAGTAGAAGCTTATTTATCCGAACCCAGTTGGTAAAATGACCGGTAAAACTTAAAATATTTAAATATATGAAATTGCTAAGAGCTTGCAGTATAATTTAACCAAATAAAAAATAACTAAAAGAAACTAACATATATTAATCAAAAGAATTTGATAAGAATTTTGAGTACAACAATCCTGCAGTGATTTTTGGTTTCGTTACCAGTCATTTACAATACATTTATTTCCAACTCCTAATTCGCTATAAATTATTTCCTTTTAGAGATTCAAGTTTTGTAGATGGTAGAACAGTACGTTTCCTTTTCTCTGCATTCATTCTTTTAGCAAAGTGCACAAATAATAGAATAATGAACTATATATACACACATAAACTTGTACAAAATATTTTACTTTGAAACAAGCAAATGTATAAATCAACCTGAGACTGATTTATACATGATAATGTACAGCAGTAGTTGACAAAACAAAGAGGTTACATTGGGTATTCAGTATCGATAAGGAGCATAGGAAACAATATGAAATGAAAGTTACAGTCAAGCCAAGGTGAATTGACAGGACTTCCACTGTACTGTAAAATAATGTATATCTAATCTTATTATATTTTTGTAAGAAAGAACTTAGGTTTTTTTAAACTTTCCCTTGAAATTAATTTGACCCCACCTGATAAGCTCTCAGATATAAAGCTAGGCGGAAATCAGTATTTCAACCAGAGCTCTTTTTGTTTAAAAAGAACAAACATTCACCCACTTATTAGAGATGTTCGATGGATTTACTTTTTGAGATCGGTGACTTCAGCAACATAGTAAAGTCTCTTTATACCTGATTCTTTTACTGAAAATGACTTTGAGCACCTTGATTACAAATATAGAGTGTTTCACTGTGTTGTTCCGTGTCCAAAATAAAATTGTTTATGAAAAGTGGTTATATTTTTACAATAAAGTCAATTTCAAACACGGTTTTATTTTACTCTTGTAATAGACAAATTTATATTTACGAATAAAAAACTGTAACATGCTCAATCTCTAATAATGATTTAAATATCTTTGTCTGTTTATAAAAATAATAGTTGAATTGAAGTGTAAAAACAGGTCATTTTCAATCATCTAGAAGGTGCTAGGCTAGTATTCAGTAATTTTTTATTTTGGGAAAAAATAAATAAAAACATTTTTCAAAAACTGGTTTATTGATGAAATAAAAAGGTGGGTGATAGTTTATTTTGTCTTTACATCCTACCAAGTTGTTGAAGAATATAGTATACCTAACCCAAACTATTAAATTCCAAAACTGATCTAAAATGAAATGCAACTGACAACAGAATGCACTGTTGTGTATTCTTTATTTGGAAGGTGTGAGGGTTAATAGAAATCGTGGTATATCATATTTTACCCAGTTCATACCCGTTTTGTGTGTATTTTATCTAATTAAACTCACCCGATTTAGCAAACTGAGGAAATAATCACACATGTTGCTTTGTTCGCATCTGCAAATCTACGTTTGTAAGTGTTTTGTT
>JAGFPH010002512.1:0-15145 GCA_018207615.1 Philaenus spumarius | reverse complement strand
ACATTTGTAACGAGTGATTGTATGGAATATTTGACCCACTAAAAATCGTCCAATCTCAAAAAGACAAATACCATTGGAAAGGTAATGTTTCAAACTTTAACTTTTGTATTTACAATTTCTTTCTAAAACGTATATTTACATACGTAACCATCGTTTTAGTTTTGAGTTTTCTAAAAGCAAATGTCACGCGAATGAAATACGCCAAAATGACCGTTAATTTCCAGTTCTATGTTTCCGTTCGTCCAATCAGTAAATAAAAGAAGAGAAGATTTTGGAGCATTCTACACTGTGTTTCCCGATTTGAGGAACTAGAAGAAACATTTTTCAATTATTTAAGAATGTCGGTTTCGTCGTTTGACGAACTGCACACGCGGCTGAAGGAAAGTATTCTACGAAAAAAATACTAAAATAAGAAAAATTGGCGTGTATTTGGTCACATTCACCACTGTTTCGGCGGAGAGATGGAAAATCCATCGATTGTAATGGCAGCGAGCGGCTGCACAGCTACCGTCAGCGGCAAATAAACAGATCGTTTATTTTTCCGACGAATGTGTATGCTCTAATACTCTCCTTCGCGCCACTGTTGATATGACGGCGACGGCAAATAATCTGTGGCGGAAAACGCTGTGTGCTGCCTTTAGAACACTATCCTTTGACACACTACACTGCATCTATATAAAATAAAGTGTCAGTGCCCAATTCATCCAAAGATAATGTCAGCAATATATTGATAAAATTCGCATAGGTGTTGAAAACAAGTTAGGTTTTTTAATATAAACAAAGTCCGAAATATTTTTTCAATGGGGGGGTTATAACCCCCAAACCCCCCCCCCTGGTTACGCCTATAGGAAGGTGTGAGGGGGAGGTTAATAGAAATCGTGGTATGTCATATTTTACTCACTTCATACCCGTTTTGTGTCTATTTTATCTAATTAAACTCTCCCGATTTAGCAAACTGAGGAAATAATCAAACTTGTTGCTTTGTTCGCATCTGCAAATCTACGTTTGTAAGTGTTTTGTTTAGATTCTCTTGGAATATCTGTCCTTATCCTTAGTTACATAAACTATGTTTAGCTGAAGGAGTTTGAACTCCCACTACATGTAAAATCAAATGTTCTATCTGCGGAAGTTTTAAAACCATTGATGCCGAATAGTCAATTGACTGTATAGTCAAAGCATTTTATATCAGTATCATAAATTAACACAATAATTGTAACTGCAAAAACACAATATAACACTGTGGCAACAGCAAGGAACTTAACAACAGGTTACACATACAGCAAGCGCTAGCCAAGCGGTCTACTGAATCCTGGCAAATTGGCAAGACCGTAGTCTTGGTGGAAGACAGCATCTGTTTAATAACAATGGCTGCTTATCTGTAACTAAAAAATGACTTTATAGACATTTTATGACTAAATTTGGAATAGTAAATTTTGAGTGGGAATGAGATGGTGGATCGATGAAATACACTGGGATTAATTACGAAAGTGTGTGGCGTTTAAGAATAGAGCTTGGATTTTTGAATGCTTATGGTGGTTCATAAACCAGACATAAGGGACGCTTTCTTCTGACCTGCGCAGGTGCAGGATCAGTGATGATCTGTTTTATGTGTGTGTGTTGAGACCCTTCGGCTCTGTATTTGACTCTATGTGTTAATTTTAGGATGAAGTCCTCGAGTGTGGGGATTTTGTGCCCTTGAGAGATGGTGACGTTCTTTACGTACCATGGGGAGTTGGTGATCCAACGGAGAGGTTTGTTCTGTAAGGAATCGAACTTTTTCTTCCAAGAAACAGATAGCAAAGAGTACCAAGCTGGAGCTGCGTACGTAAGTACCGGTCTGATATATGTTTTGTACATGGACAATCTGATACGAAGTGGTAGAGGGCTCTTGGCGTGAATGACTGGAAGGAGTCTGCCACGGACGGATTTAGCCCTTGACAGAGTTTGCTTGGCGTGATGGGACAGGTTTAATTTAGCGTCAAGCGTGATTCCAAGGTATCTGACTTTGCGGGTCTATGCTATGGGTGATTTATTTAGAGTTAATTGGACTTTAGGAAATCTACGTAGTGGAGAAATTGGATGGCTTGCGTTTTATCTGTGTTCACTGCAGTTCTCCACTTCCTGAGCCACGGCTGTAGGGCATCCAACTGATGTTGAATGACCGACGAACCGTATTCCAGGTTCAGAGTCCTGTAGTAGAACATAGCGTCATCAGCAAAGAGTCGCAGTGATACTTTGGGGATGACTGGAATATCGTTAGTGTACAGAAGGTACAGTAACGGACCAAGAACTGAGCCTTGGGAAACTCCTGCCTCGATGGGTCTAGAAGTAGAAAGTGTACCTTCGATAGCAACCTGGAACCATCTGTTGTCGAGGTATGAACTTATGAGATGTACATAGCATGGAGGAACTGGGCTTGGGGGCTAGTTTGTAAAGCAGGCCTTCGTGCCATACTTTATCAAAAGCTTTTGATATGTCCAGGAAAACTGCAATTGATTGATTTTTATTATTGAAGCCATCGGAAAGGTCGTTGAGAACTTTTACAAGTTGGAGTGTTGTGGAATGTTCACTTCGAAAGCCAAATTGCTCATGACGAATGACGTCTTTGAGATGCTGGGTGAGCAGGGAGTAAACTAATCTCTCAAAGACTTTAGAAATCGTTGGTAGTAAAGAAATGGGCCTGTGATTTTCAGGAAAAAGAGCTGATTTTCCGGGTTTGGGGATAGTGATTATTTTGGCTCCTTTCCATGATGAAGGGAAGTGACCTGTTCGCATGATTCCATTGAAGATATTAGTTATGTGTTCTACCGTAGTAGATGGGATGTTGCGAAGCGCGGTGTTGCTCACGTTGTCTATGCCAGGTGCTTTACGTGTAGGGAGTTTGCTAATGAGACTTGCTACCTGGTCGCATCTGAAAGGGTCGGGGAGAGGCCCCATGGGACAAGCAAGATATTTATCAAGAAAATTTTCCACATGTTCTATGTGGTCATCATCATAGATACGTGCGTTTGGAGTGAATTGGTCTTGGAGTGAATCAGCGAACGTTTCAGCTCTGTCCGTGGGTGTGTAGGCTATACCATTACGTCCATGAAGTGGGTGGTTGGGTGTTTTAGCTGCTAGGAGCTGGCGATTTAGTTTCCAGAGGGACCCGTTTTCTGGAGTTACTGTTGATAGGAATAGGTCAAATTCATCCTCAGTATGGGTGTCTAGTATCGACTTTACTAGTTGGGTTTGGGCGTTGAACAGACTCTTGTCAGAGAGTGCTCGTGAAAATTGCCAATTTCGGCGAAGTTTTCTTTTCTTGGCCAGCTCCTCTTTGGTCTACTGAATTATTTTAACTATACGAGGAGACACTGCCCTCTCTAAAGCTAGCCATACACGGTCCGATTTGTAGTCCGATGTCCGATGTAAGATCCGATGTAGGAGCGTGAATGGGCTTGATGGACGACGAGTTGGATGATCACACAAATCGGAGTCCCAGATCAGACTACAAGATGAGCCGACGGAGTCGGACTGTGAGTGGGATGATCGTCCGATTGTCATTTTAAACTTTCTTGTTGTTGTTGTTTGATCTTCTTTTTCCCCCTATACTTTGTACATTTTTACTTTTATAATAATGGATAATAAAGGGTTTTGGGAATTTATTGAATTCTACCGGGAGAATAGGTGTTTGTGAACACAAGTGATGCAATTTATGCAAACTGACATATTTGAGAGCATCTTCGAGTCGCAATAGTTCAAAAATAATTTCTTAACCTATTGAAAAATACAGGTGAATGTTTACTACACTAAAAAAAATAGGCAGTTGTCTACTATATTTAAAAATATAGGTGATTGTTTAGTATACTGAAAAATGTAGGCGATTGAAAGTATACTGACAAAATATAGTGGATTGTTTACTTTAATTGAAAATGCAGGTGATTGTTTACTAAATTGAAAAAATATAGGCGGTTGTCTACTATGTATAAAAATGTAGGCGATTGTCTACTATACTGAAAATATATAGGGATTGTTTTCTATACTGAAAAAAATTGAGGCGGTTGTCTAGGCTACTATATTTAAAAATACTTACAAAATATAGGGAATTTTTTAGTCTAATTATTTGCACATAGTAATTGCTGGACATTTTTATACAACTACCACTATGTACAACGAAAGAAGACTGAATTTTAATGATTTCTTGTCTTTGAGTTGAAAATTTGAGAACTATTTGCATACGGTAATGTAAATCAATGTGTGCGATGTAGGAATTATAATTACCTCAAAACTAAGATTGTAAATGTCCAAAATGAAATTATTTTATATTATAACATCAGTTATAATAAAGGTTAAAAAAAACAAGCAAGGCTCAGGTCTACATTTTAATAAAAACCTATCCTAAAATTTAGAAAAGTAAATACAGTACTGGCTTCAAAGTTTAAAATCAGGCTGTTAATGTTAACTGGAAACGTAAGTTGGATCGTAAGTTGGATGGTAAGTTGGATCGTGAGTGGTGAAACGCATCCAACTTGCAGTCCAACTCGGTCGTCCTACAAATCGGAACGTGTATGGCTAGCTTTAGCTTTATGCAATGCTAAACTGTTTCACCAGGCGAAAAGAAAGCGCTTCATTTATATTGATTTTCTCTACATCATGCTTTCAGCAAATAAATATTTTACATTAATTTACTATTAAAAAGTAGACTTTATATATTTCTTAAAATTCATCTGCTTAAACTGAACAATCAAACCTGGCTTTAACAAATAATTTGTATCTTTGAATATAGGTAATGTAAACTTATTCACTTTGTAAACCAATGGAAACTGTTTTTTTTTTTTTATGAATAGAAATGCACGATCGACTGATTTTACAATCCTTTTTTTTAAAAAGATCATAACAAGTTTATTGCCTCTTTTGGTACTTAAATACATTTGTATGATTATTGTGTGTGTATTATTAAGTATCTTGAAGTTGTCCTATAACAGAAATGAACCGTGCAGTTCTAAGGTTGTATGCTAACCTTGGACAGAGCTTTCATTAACAATATCTAGTGTCTTGCTTCATCTGCTTTGCATTTTTTCTGCTCTCTTTCAAAAATCTACATTTTTCTTCCTACTCTTGCAAAAAGTATGTCTCCTTCATTAAATAACATTTCTGGAGTACTAGTATTAATAATCTCTACATCCAACCTTTTTTTGCGCTGTAGGTTAGGAGGGGATGCGGAATACTACCCCCCGGAAAACTACCCTCCCAGGTGAAACGTGACGTCACGAAATCTGCCAACTAACCAATATGGGAGCCGTGTCCGCGACTGGAATACTACCCCCCCTAGCAAAAGTGGGTCACCAGATTACTACCCCCCCGGAAAACTACCCCCCCCCAAGCAGGTTCCTACAATTATACTGTTATCGGCAACATACTGTGACTAAACCGTTCAGGTTAGTCCTCTAGTTTTTTTTTAATTCTAATTATATCAAAACTTGAGTGTGCGTGACTGGAAAACTGCCCCCCCGATCTCTGACGTCAAAATGACGTAGGAACCTGCTTGGGCGGGGGGGTAGTTTTCCGGGGGGTAGTATTCCGGCGACCCGGTTAGGAGAGGGAAAGTTTGCTATGTAGTTAGGGACTAATTTTTAGATGGAAGTGTCTTGTGAGAGGTAAACAATAATACACTCCAAGCTCCAGCCTCGGAAAAAACAATTTTTTTTTATTTACAATTTAATAAGATTTAATTTACAATTTAATATATTCTTTTTTTAAATTATTTTGAATAACTATTATATATTTGGACATATGGTTTTGGAAAAGGGTTATTACCGCATTCCACCTTGCCAAGTAAGTGTTCCTTCTACAGTGTACATATACTGAAAATAATAATTAATTGTGGTTTTACTTAGGTTAACGATTTAAACAGAGAAATCTGAGTTTGAAAATGTAAATTTTGTAGATTTACCATTTCTTCTTCTTGATCTTTGACAGCCTGAACAACTAAACTGATTTTGTTCAATTAAGGCTCATTTTGTTTGTTTTTTATACTGAAATACCCTTTATACAGGTAGTCTAAACATTTAGAACAGCAGCAGCATTCACTCCCAATGCGTACTTCAACTTAAAGTGTATATTAAACTATTTGTAATAATTGTGAGTTTTCATTGATTTGAATTAGTATTATTCTACAAAAATTTACAAAAAGTATGGATTTGGTAACATTCCTTCTTTGTACTAAATCCTTCTGGAACAGTTTAAATTAAGCTTGATGTGGCAATTTTGTAGATTTTTCGCAGCAGATCTCTCTGTAAAAATCTAAAAGTATAGGATGCGAGTGCGGTTCCCCTCCATTTCCCACAGCTTCAGTATATTTATATTGTACATGACAACTCTGTGAGTTGCATAAATCCATAATAGTATTACTTTATACAAATTTAAAAATATATATATATTATATAAAGTGGGTTATGTGAAAAAAGTCTGACTGATTCAAAAGTCTTATATTATATGCTACTGTTTACATACAGCTAAAAGTATTACATTTATAAGAATAATTTTCTATTTTGAGAAGTTTGCAACAAAACAAAAAGTATCAAAATCAAACAAAAAACCCTTTTTGTGATAAAATAGTTTTCTATCCATACAAATTTGTTGAATCAGCTTCGGATATCACCAGGTTCTCATATTAATGTTGTACTGTTTACCTATTCATTTTACTTGGTGACATTTGAGAAGTTAACATTTGAGAACTTCCACATAATAAACTGTATTATTTAAGTATTATGGTTTCTTTACCAAGGAAAGCGAAAAGAGTAAGAAAACTACAATATAAAATTAATGCGAGAAAGGTACTTGGCAGGGGCTTTTACAATTGTTTTTTTTATATTTTTTGTAGGATATCAAACAACATCGACGAAAAATGGTAATTATTAATTTATTTTTGAAGGGATATTGTAGAAAGAAATATTTTGATAACATCTTAAATGCAATAATTCAATACTGTATGCACAATTTTCACCAAGTGTCATAATAATGATTACCTTTTCAGTTATGTTTGTTTAAAAGATTAAGAAAAATATTTTGTATCAAGTTTTCTTTGCAATCACAATCTTTTGTTCCAAGGTACATTTTATCTAAGTCAAATCTTAAGTTTCCTTTCTTTGTAAAATATATAAATAATTCTATTTTAATAAAATCTTATCTTTAATTTTCAACTAATTAAATAATTTATGAAGACTAATGATAATATTCAACTGTTTACCTATTTTTAGGAAAGATACAAGAATTAAATTTATAAATCAATATCTTATCTTGTTTATTTTCAGTGTTTTGATTAGGCCTAATTCATATACATTTTTGTAACATACTACAATAAATAAGTCTAGACAAAATCATGTTCCATTTTTAGCATGAAGAACAAACATTAAAATTTGAAACTGAAAACTTGTATTTTCTTCATTTTATATTATTGACAATTATTACAATTTAAGTTTTAATAATTTTACGCTAAACAATTCCCCAGCAAAGGTCAAATTGACTATATTACAAATCAAAACTTAGGCCAAGACCAGTTTTGAACCCAGGACCTTTTCTTGCCAAAATGTTCTAAAAGCTATCCTGATCTCAACAGATATTAGCAGGTTATCTCACTTGAATTTTACACTTATCGACTATCGGCTGCAAATAGTATTAAAATTGAGTTCAATGTACTGTATTGATAACATCGATTGATATCTAGTGTAATCAGCATAGCTAACGATTTGAGCATTAGCAGGGAATGCTGAGTTTAGATTTAATTCTGTTTGTTAATTTACATACGAGCCGAGCGGAGTGGAATTTTTCCAGGAGTAGCCTATTCTCTCTGTGTATTTATGTGAGTGGCTATATCTACACGATCCGAGCCGACCCACGCGGAGCGGAGCCGAACCGAATTTTGTCCACGTTCTGGGAGCAAACCGGAACGGGTCGAATCGGATCCGCTCCGCGCGGATCGGGTAGATATAGCCACAGGGCCCGACCATAAAGTACGAGCTAAACGAAGAGCACACTGTTCTTCAATTATGATTTTTCAATTCACGGTAGTTGTGTCAGTAGTAGCATTAAATACAGGCTAACTGGTGGTGAGCTGAATGCGCGCGCATCCTTCCGACACATGTCGGAACGGTGCGGGTCTGTTAGATTTAGCCACTACTTCGGATTTCTGCGGCGGACCGGGTCGGCTCGTGTAAGTATAATAGCCGAAGCTTTTGTTTGTGTTTTGAAGCTGGCTTTAATTTAAAATCAAAGATAGGCTGTGTACATGGGCGCCGGGAGGTTTGAAGTCAGGGGGGTGCAATACCGGGGGATCTGGGGGTATGGAATACCCCCAGAAAAAGCGGGGGTCTGGGGGGTATTTGTGGTAACACCTCCCCCAGAAATTTTTTGAAATTTAGAGCCAAAATAACGCATTTTTGGGACATTTTTGAGCGCTCTTGATATTGTTGGTTTTAGTGCTTCTCATGACGAGAACTTTTAAGAAACTATGTCCTAAAATGGCTTTTTATTAATTAAAGTAACCTATTTGACAAAACTCCGTTTATTACCAAACCATGTTCTACAAAAGTTATAGATGTAGCCTATATGGTCCTAGATAGTATCTTTGAATATACAACCATCATATATATATTCAAAGCTAGTAGGCTATAGAGTTCAAGTTCATCCAACCATCAGCATTTTAATTAATACAACAAAAAAATATCGTGAAACCCATTATGAAACATTTGCATTTTTGAATGTAAGTTTCATTCCTGGATGTCGTTCTCAAAAAAAAAAAAAAAAAAAACACAATTTTTTAACCTCTTACGATTAGAAGTAGTATTAAACCGCTTTCTCCAGGCCCAAAGTAATTTCAACTAGGCTATTATTTTTAATTTCTCCTTTTTTCCTCAGAGCCAGGGGGGTGCAAGTGCACCATCTTGCATCCCCCTCCCGGCGCCCATGGCTGTGTACTACAATAATAATATGTAAACTATTAAAATGTTCTAAAGAATTAATTATGAACGTACAAAATATAATCTTTTTCTTAAATTATGTTGAAAATTTAATTTTTATACTATATAGTAGGTATTTAGTTTACATGTTACTGAATCATATTAACAGGTGTAAAAACAGCGAAATTCTATACTAAATAAATCTTAATTCTTGCTTTATTTAAACAACAAGTATTTTTGACCTAAACCTACTGTAGGTAAAACATTCAGTAGGCCTAAAAGTCTACGATTCCATTAACTCTAATAATAAACAACAAAATTATTTTACATACATGTAAAAACCTATAAATAGTTTATAAACAAGAAGATACTTATTTGTAGGCTACAATAGTGAGCCATTAGAAAATATTTGAGTTTTAGAATGTGTGCAGTGAACAATATTATTAGTCTATATACATTTTAGCCTATATTGATTTAAATTGTTACATTATATAAATTAAATAACTAAATCTTATATAATGAAGAGAAATAATATAATGCATCCATAAAATCTCTCTAAAATGTATAGTTTGTTAGGTGAGATTAAATTTAACATTTGAAATACGTTACTGAGCAACATGTAGTCTATTTGAAATAATTCAATCGCGCGGCTGAACCGCTGACTTGATTTGAGCGAATTTTCAAAATTAATGTTATATGTTTTAGGGTTTCAACTATTTGGGAAATTGGTCTACTCACGAAGGCGCTGAATAAATCCCTTCGTGTGCGAAATAATATATCAGTAATATTTGTTAAGCCTGGTTTACATTGGTCGAGCAGAAGGGCAAGCTGACTACTCGGCCCAATTTGTACTCACTGCATTTTAGAAATGTTCGTTCACGCGGTTCACATGCAGTGTAGAAAAGTATGATAGTAGGTGATGAAATGGCACAAAAACACATTATGTCTTTATTCGCACTCTCCACTCGAGTGTTACACAGGGCGAGTAAGGTGGCAGTATAAAACTGTTGGGGGTGGGGTAAGGCGAGTGGGCGAGCAGCTATCTGCTGAAACCAGCGACTCGCCCGCCAACTGGGTCTAGGGACCGACTCGCCCATCACTCGACTTGCCGTTCTGTCTATATTGGTCAAGTTAAATATCAAGTTCTAACTCGCCCTTCTACTCGACCAATGTAAACCAGCCCTATATTCTACAAGTAACAACACGTAAATAGTGTAAACCTTGGCATGAGAAATGATTTACATGATTGAAAAATAATAACTTTTATCTAGACGACAATCTTTAATATACCGATAATCAATATGAATTCATATTTTGGTAAGAACGAAGCATGGTGAAAATCGTTTCTTTCTATTGTCTATTTAAGGTTTTGGTTGTTCTTATTTTTGTGGATGATTGTATAATTAATTTATTCTTTGTAGTTGAACTTACTTTTTCACTAAACATATTATAATTTTATTATAAGCCTAATGAGTATTGTTAGTAAATAAATTCCTGTTTAGAATTAATTATTTAACTAATTTTTGATAAATAATTAATATTGATAATTCTATTAGCTGTAGGCCTAACATTACATAAATCTATATTGAGCTTGACTTGTGAGATGACATACTTGATGAAAACTTCAACACAAATAATTAATAGCCTAGGCTACGTTTATTTACTCAAATGCTTAAAATCTAACTTTAACGAAATAGATTTGGCCTCTGCATTGTTCCTGGAGCGTTACTAAACATGGCAACAATGTCATTGAAAAGTATTTGAGTAATTAATCCTAAATAAAGATAAGGGGAAATACAGCGACCACATAGTACAAATAGACGGAGTGTACAGTGTACCTATCCTTACTATTACAGTCCAGATACCTTATAAACAGATGTCGCATGCGAAGAATTTAATGACGCAGTACAATAACTGTACACACTGCAGCGCTGGCATAGTCAAGAACTCCAGGGTTTCCAAATTTGAAATTTGACCAAAAGATGGCAGTAGCGTATTTGTTAACAGTTAAATACAGCATGTTGTCTTTTTTAGTTTGTAGACCAGGGCAGGTCTAGGGTTAAATAATTGTTTATTACTATATTGCAGAACTTATTTTATATCCTTGAAAAATATATTAGCTTTATACACAAACTTTATAAGGTATCTGGGATTACAGCAAATGAAGCCAAGTCCGCCATCTTGTCTTAGGATAGAAACGCTAAACGGCGCTCAGAATCGCGTGATCTGTCTGTGCTCCCGTTTCAAATAACTCGCAGTTTTCACAATTTAAGATGGAGGTAAATGGTTGAAATTTTACATAATGAGAAGTCAATTAGTTTTGAACGGTAATGGTGTCAATTATATTTCAAAAATTAGTTTTTTTCTATTTTTAAAAATAAAACAAAGTTGAAAGTTTTTATTTAAGTTTAAAACTTAACATGAAAAAAGTAGTCGCTTGCTACTTTTTTTATATTTTGGTCAGGTAAAATAAAAAACGGTGTAAGTTGTTGCCAAAGAGTTAAATTTTTTTAATCATATTTTTGAATAAATAGCTGCCTTACTTTGGTTGATAACTTAGTTGTGTGAGAGTTTATCCGTGCGGCTCCATCAGGATCTGTCCGCCTTGCCATACGCAAATAGCGTCGCTTCAAGGTTTTTGATATATTAGTTATTATGTTTAATACTTAAGGCTCTTCTTTACCTAGAAGAAAACTCCCGAGTGTACAATATGATTTCAATGCAAAAGGCCTGACTCAAGCAGCAAAATCGTTGAAACATGCATTCGTAATACCGTGTTTCGGATTCTATTTATAAATTAATAATCTGGGAAACTACTTTAAGTTATAAAGAAGGCTTTATATGTTTTACGTGTTAGCTTAAAATATGGACATTATTGCTTAAAATTCCCAAAAAAATGCGTTAAAAATAATCGATTTTTACTCATTTAAACTGTTGATTGAAAGGAGTTGCCGACGATTTCTTTCAATTATGAGATATAAGACAAAAGCACAAAGCCTTTAAGAACAATTTAAGATGTTTCACAACTTTTTAAATTGAAAAACGGCGTCCGAAACACGGTAGTACGAAGTGCATATTTTTGCTGTTTTACGCAAGGTATAGAAGACCCTTAATTGATAGTATTATTGTAGAATTATACTGGTTGTATTAAGACTATTATGAGTAAATACTTTCATTAATAGCTGATTGATTAATATTCTAGACGTACATTAGTAGAATTTCCGCCTATTTGTAGCCTACTATGTGGTCGATGGGGAAATACAACTTACAAAGTTTGGGTTCATAATTTTGATACCTACAAGATAAAATGAACGTGGACCTAAATAGAATAAAATAAAACACAGCTGTTAGTCAAATTTATTTATTTCTCATTATTTGTTGCATGGTTGAGTATTTGCAAAGTAGCCTACATGAGCACTATCTGACTGTTATTAGTCCCTTCTACGGAAATTTTAATAATTTATAAAAAGCCAACCTAAGTTAGTTACCTGTTTGAATTCGAAGATTAAAGCTCAAATATTGAAGAAATTACAGCTGAGATTAACTTTAATCTGAGTCAGAGTATACAAAATTATTAAGAAAACGGTTAATATAATTTACGGCTTCATGTTGTACTTTTTCTGAAATAATAATAGGCCTAGTCAGAATTATAAACATTAGTAGGCCTATATTTAGGTTATTGTCACTAGTTTTTAGAAAGCAAACACACTTACAGATTATGCCGTTGTCCTAGTCTTATTAAATATGAAACATATAATTTACATAATAATTGCAATATTTACATACAAACAGCTGACAATGGTGTGACGACTACGCTTCGACAGTTACACTAGGAGTAGGTTGTTGTTGCGCGTCTTTGAGTGCCTTAAGCCTTTTGTTTTCCTCTTCAACTTCTAGCCAGGCTTGTAACACTATCATTCGTCTAGTGCAACAAAACACACACAAGTGCTGTCACTAACAATATCTACAAAGTTAACAAACCAACATAGTATTCACATGCTTTCAAAGGCTACGCTGCTCCTCATAAGATAATTTGTAACCGAAACTCATTTAGCGCTGCCAATGATTATCTCAAACTAATCAAATATAGTTCGTTTATATTGCTCCATATCGTAAAAGAAACTGAAACCATTTTAATGTCTTCACAAACAAAAAGTTTGACTATAATGTGTCAAATAAAGATAAAACCCGAAAAAGTTTAATTAAGTTTTATTTTTAATAGTTTTTCTTAACTGGTTTACTTAATGCCAGTTAGATTAAAGCTATATTTAAGGGTATTTTAAATCTATTTTTTACAGAATTTTTGAAGCTTTCAAGCTCAGGACGTTACTAGAAATTGGGTGAACTTTCTATACTCAGAATCCTTAGATATCAACAGAAACAATAAATTATCTACTCTATTTCTCTATTCAAATACAAAACTTAACATACGGTGTCGGGAAAAACCTAGAAATGTATGAAAATAAGGTTTCCGAGGAGGACGTAAGGTTTGTATTTTGTACGTAGTTGAATACAAACAGATTTTGTACGTAGTAAACAAAATACAGCTTAAAACATTACAGAAATTTCCCTTTTTGATAATGGTTAGGACTTGGTTGAAGAGCACTTAGCCCACTTAAATTTGTATATAAAAAATTGACAAGAAAAAGTTCTATCTTACTCGTTTCTTCAACATTACATTGGGTCATTTATGTGATAGCAAACAAACAAAAAATATATATTTATTTTATTGTACGTTAACGGATTTTCATTTATGTTAGGAATTAAACGAATATCAAAAGCAATTGAACTCTATTGAGGGTTTATTAATCAAGATTTACAGATTATAAGGCCTTGGACATGCCTCGGGTAAAGATCCTAGTTCTCCTGATTTTAAAAATGAACCATAAATGATAATGTTGAGATTCAAAATCGCAATAATTCACGAGTTCAAGTTTAACACCATTCGTATGAGGTTCAACATAAACTTATTACTAGAAGCTGTCTCTACAGCTACAAATGTTAAACCATGCACAAATATGTATATTCCTTAAGAAAACCAGAAGTCTACCATACAATGTACTATAATGTGTGTCCATGAAACTACTCTTCAACTAATTTGCAAAGTCGAAGCGTTCCACCAATAATTTTATCTTTATATTTTAATTTTGCACAAAGCAAAATACTAAAAGAACGTTTTTAAAGGTTGTATTTGTTTCAAACTAGGCCTCAATTTTTCCACGGAAAAAATTGAGTTAAGTAAGAAAAAGCCAGTCATTTTGTATACCGGTAATTGATAAAAAAAGACTTGTTAGGTTAACTGTCACCAACAAGGTCAAAGTGTACATAGGAAAAATGCTGCTTAAAACAAATTAAATTGTATATATAATTACCACACACATCGTAGGTATTTATAATAAATATCAATATTAAAATATTTTTTTTTTTTTACATTTTCATCAAATGTATCCTTTTATAAATAATAGTATATTTTCAAGAAATTAGTGAATTATTACTCTTGGTAGTAAAACCAAACGATTAGAATCAATTATAAAATAATAGTAAGTATTTAATTTTTTTAAAAGACTTTTCTTGAGATTGCGGTAACATTACAGAACTCTACTAATTGTAAGAATATATTGGTGGAACGTTTGTTACAGTAGAAATCACCTTTCAAAACCTCTAAATCCGTTATATCTAAACATGTCTCCATCTACATTATATTAAGGCACTTCGTGTGGGTTTTTATATAATATAAGAAAACATAATATTGTACATTTAGCTTAACATTTTATTTTTAGATTTTTTGGTTTGTGATTCTTTCAACTATGCTGTACACTAAATATGTATTATAAACCCATTCACCGTAAAGTTTTAACTTAGAAAATAATAATATATACTTAAAATAAATATATTCTTATACGAGTATAATTAGTGTTTTAAGTTACAAATAACTCTATCAAAAGAGAGAGGATGAGAGAAAAGTAAATATCGAAGATATGCATAAACTTTAGGAGCTCGTTCTACATTTTAGAAATAAAAACATATATTTTACATAAACATAGGTTCAAAAACTTTATATAGTCGTCCATCACTTTGTGTGTGTGTGTGTTTTTTTTGCAAAAATGTTATTGCTAAGGTGTGCAAATTTGGAACACGAATTATTTATATTAAGTTTTACAGATATATAAAAAGCAAAGACTTTATTTTGTATTATTTACACAATGACA
>JAGFPH010002511.1:179307-193841 GCA_018207615.1 Philaenus spumarius | reverse complement strand
TTACGTTGATTATTTTGCACTTTTATGCATTTTTTCATTTTTATAAACTTCATTTTTTTATTTTCTTCTACATAAAAGTAATTTTGAAACCAAAACTTAAAATTTATTAAAAGTAATTAATCAAATAGATTCATTTATGTTAATTATTGTACACTTTTATAAATTCTTTTTAAGTATACAAGTGGAGTGGTTTATATTTTTTCCATCAAAGTGGTGGAAATAGAAATATTTATGTTTACTAATTATTAAGAAATCAGTTTTAAATATATTTTGAAAACTTTTTGTAAATAATAAATCGGGAAATATAAAAATTTGAAATGGGAAATAATATTTCTTTATAAATGTAATAACAAGTTTATTATTGTTTTAAGTTCTTAAACTTTTATTTATATTATTCATATTTCACTTTTCTAATTTCTGCTACATGAAAGTCATTTTGAAACCAAAACTTGTGATTGATTAAAAATAAATAACCAAAGAGACTAATTGACGTTAATTATTTTTTTAACTTTTTTTTTACATTTTTTCATTTATATAAGTTAAATTTTTCTTTTTTCTGCTACATAAAAGTCACTTTGAAACCAAAACTTGAGATTTACTAAAAATAATTAAACAAATAGATTCATTTACGTTAATTATTATACACTTTTACACATTTTTCGTATCCAAATAGACTTTTCGTATCCTGTGCACTGATTTTTCTATTTCCTTCTATATAAAATTCATTTTGAAACCAAAACTTGAGATTTATTAAACAAATAGTTTAATTTACACTAATAATTTTACACTTTTATCCATTTTTCTTACGTATCCAAATGGTTGAATTAAAATTATTTATATGATTTAATTTATAAAACATTTTTAAATATATTTTAAAAACTTTTAATACATAATAAATCGGGAAATATAAAAATTTTAAGAGTTTAGATGGCATACTATATATTTTATAAACTAGTGGTCGTAATAAAGTCATTGGAACTGTTGTTGGAAACAATAAATTAATATACTTTTCCTTTAATATTTTAATCTGTGTCACATTCCCTGTTATATTTATAGTTATTCGTGCCATACTTTTAGACATTAGACGATCTTAATTATAACTATCGTTGGAAAACTTTGGTTATATTCGGATATCTTCGAGAGGAGAGAGAGGAGTGGGGGTCGTGGACACTATGATCGTGGAAGTTTAGTAATCTAAAATTTTTCCTATATGACGAACTTAATTAACATTCTAATCCTTTATAATTTGAAAAGCGCGCGAGTGTGGCGTCGAAAGATGAATATAGCGCCATTCTTAAATGTAACTTTCGTGGAAATGACTTCGGTTGTTTTCGACTTTCTTCGGAAGGGGAGGGGGAATTGTGTTGCGGGTTAGTATAACCTAGGGGATAAAGGGGTCGTTGAAACTGCTTCGTTGAAAGCATACCAACCTAAAATCTTACCTATATGAAATAGATTTTGAGTAATGAAAAATACACTAATATTTCTATGGTGACAACCTTTTGTAAAAATATCTACAACGCTACTATTCGATTCGCGCATTAAATCGTCTATTATTATTAGGTTAGGCGTTCTGGGGTCCACGGAATTCATGTCCGGTAAACCTTCTTGAAAAATAATTGGAATGTTATTAATATTATAAGATGGCTGCCACACAGCGTAATGCCAATATATATTTTTAAACTCGACATTACATACCAAAGGCATATGTTTTAGAAAGTTTATTACAAATTGCGATTTTCCGCATCCGGATGGACCGGCTACAACACATGAGAATTGATGATTAAACATAGGTTCCATTATTGCGACTGATGTGACTTTATAACATTCTTTATATTTTATAATTTAAAAATCGCGCGTAAACCGGGGTGGAATAGTACAGAATGATTAATTCAAAGTTATCGAATAATTTAACATACCCGCGCAAACCCGGGGTGGAAAAGTACTGAGTGACTAATAGATAACGAATTGAACATTGTTCTAATGGAAATTTACTAAATGATTCACTAAGTCGTTGACCTAGATTATACACTGGACCAAACTCCGGTTGAACTTTGTGCGTCAGACTAATTATTTACATTAATTAATATTTATTTTGATTTGTTGACACATTGGTCCAGACCCCGGTTGAACTTTGAGCGATAGACTAATTATTTACTTACCTTATATTTGTTGACACACTGGACCAAACTCCGGTTGAACTTTGAGCGATAGACTAATTATTTACTTAACTTATCTTTGTTTACATAAGAAGTCAAAAATTAGCACTATTTATTATCTATGACCTTTAGACTGTTTACTTAATCCTTATCTTTGTTGACACAATCCTTATCTTAGTTTACTTAATCCTTATCTTTGTTTACTTATCTTATCTTTGTTTACATAAGAAGCTAAAAATTAGCGCTATTCCCAGGTTGACCTTTGGACCGTGACCTTTGACCGTCTGACCCAACCCCGTCCATATCTACTAGTATGACATGAATTTTCTAAAAAAAAATTATTTAGATTTTTTTATTCTAAATTATTCTACATTTTGTTGTGAACATTTTGATGTATAATAATGATTATAATGTATGTAATAATTGATGGATAATACTTAGGTTTTTGAGGTTATTTTGATTGCAAAATTATTTTTTATAAAAACGCTTGCACTCTCATATCCTGTAACTAAACCCCGAAGAGTTGCTTATTTATATGTATGTATGTTTTAATAATATAATATAGTATACAAATCTATATTTTCTTATGCTATTATATATTTAAATGTTGGCAGCACTTCTTACATTATTATAACAGCTTATAATCCGTGAGTACAATGCCTAATAAACTTTAAATCTCATTTACCGAATTTCTACTTTTTCAAGTTTAGGTACACATATTTCACACATTGTTAAAGATAAAAACTTGAAACTTTTACAGCTATACAGTACAAGTACGTAGGTATCATATACCACATTTTATGTCATTTCAATTTAAATTTACTTCCAAAAAATATATTTGATGTGTTTTATTTGTACAAAATAAAAGAATCTAAAATCTGTTTCGTTCAATATTAATGCAAACTAAGTGGTATACAATACATAAGAAAACCAATATAAACAAACCTGAAAGTATGAACAGGATATCATTCTCAAGTATTTTTTCTGAAAGGTTCACCTAAATATTAAAAATTTAACATTTCTTTAAAATGGAACGTCGTATTCCCCTTAATTTATGGGAGACCATTTAAATAATCAGGGAAAATTAAACAACATTTATACCACACAAGACTGAAAAGTTAAACTGTGGCTATATTTTATAAACAAAGATTATTTTTCGTGTATAAAGTCTTTCACCGAACTATGGTAACGAAACATTGACAACTTGTTATTTCCCTAATGTTACTATTTTTGTAACTGTAGTGCATTGATTTTATTTAAACACCTAGAATGTTTAACTCCATTTCTTAATACTTACCTACGGAAACTTATAAATTTCTATATAAGGTACATAATGTGTTCTTCAAACATTGCCTACTATTTAAAATAACCAAATGGTTAGCAAGTATAGTCTGTAACATCCAGTTAAACAGTCAAAGGTTATTTAAACTTTAAACTCAGCTTTTAGTTTAAACTTGGATAACTTGGCTTCGACTTTATAGAGTATGATAAATATTATTTCCCAAACGTTTTTTTTGCAACGCTATGTCTACCTTACACACTTCATCAAAATTAGAATGACTTGAATATCATTTTAAAACTTATGTTCCACAGTATTGTCAAAAAATATCTTAAAATTATTATATTCGTTCAAATATTTATTAAAAAAACTGTCATACAAAAGTTCATATGCTTCATGATGAAAAGCATTATCTGTTAAAAATCTGTTTACCTAACATGACAGCTGTTAGATGAACGAACTCAATTACGTTTTTACCAAAATCAAATTAATGTTTAACAAATAAACGGTACCAGGAACTGGCACATACTTTCTCACAAACATATTTAAATTATTAAACAGATTCACTGTGACTTCATAATTGTAGGTGGGGTAGGAGAGGTGATTTAAAGTAGGAGATTAACTAATAAATATTATTATTATTATCTAGAGAGAAAACTATTCGATCGATTTCGAACAAACACGTAAATTAGGGCTGTATAGATGCACGAAAAAGGGTTTTGAAACATTTTGAAAAACAACCCCCTTTATGGCCAAAAACCCTCAAAAATCAGTTATTATTATTATCTAAACGAGAATTTTTAGAAAGATGCTGTTTTTTGCATATGGTAGGATACATTAAGGGCTACAAATAAGCTAAATTTTATCAAAATCGTTAGAGCCGTTTTTTTACAAAAAAATAATAACTGATTTTTTGGTGGGTTTTTTGCCAAAAAGGGGGTTGTTTTTCAAAATTTTTCAAAACCGTTTTTCGTGCATCTATACAGGCGTACTGGACATGTCTGGTGCATATTTGGTTGAAATCGATCGAATAGTTTTCTCTCTAGCGTTGTATACATACAGACAGACATTTTGTAAAAACCACTTTTTTGGACTCAGGGGATTCCAAAACGGATATTTTCACAAAAATCTCAACATCGATTTTTTTTTGCGATCACTATACTTTCTCTATACTATAGTGAGAAAGTAAAAATTAGCAAATATTTTCCCACTTCCCAGTCCTACTTTAATTCGATTAAATTTCACTATTCTTAATTAAACCATTTAAAAAAAAAACTTTCTATCTTTGGAGTTTCAAATTTTCTGCTTGGTAATCTGAAATATTCAAGTCAATGAAATCATTGTATTTGGATAACCTAATAGAACTCCGATCCAATGCAATATTTTGTTTCACTGGAAATTCGACTTTTTTGGCGCTATCTATTGGGGAAACGATGGAAGCTGGTTGGAAACACCAATGCTTTCTCCCTAGCGCTACCTCGCGGCGCGATCATGTACTATTTTCGCGAACACCTTTTTTCCGGCACACAACCCCCGTATGGATGCAAGATCTATTTATTATTCATGATCTATGATGAAATCCTTAATAAGAAATCCAACTTTACGTATTTACAATATATTTTTATTATTTGCTCTTTATATTTTGAGGTTCAATCGTTTACAATTAAACCTTTCCAAAATTATGTTAAAGACGTTAAAGATAAAAGGATAGAAAACACGAAGCACCTTGGAGTTATTTTAAACTGTATAGAATGTATCCGTGAGAAGTTCGTGATAATGTTTTATTTTTTTTTTATTGTACTCTAAATTAATAGTTATTAGCTTTTATTTCTCATGATTTCTCTAAATTTTGTCGGAGTATAATATTAGGAGGTAGGTGTTTCAGATTATCAAAATTTAATTATAGTTGCCAGTGCCAGTACAAGTCTGTAACAGCTGAACAGAGAACGATGTACCTTGTAATAAAATTTCAAAAGAATTGCACAAACTTACTTATAATGCAAATAATTATTTAAAATTTTAACATTGTAGCCTACGGATTAGTAAATTCATAAATAAATGTATATTACCTTTTTATCCAGTATTGGTAATATTACCAATTAATCCAATGTTGGTTTTAATAATTATTGCAGTTTCGAGCTGCGTGAGTACATCATCAGATATAAGGTGTTATTTGTATTTTTTTTGGAATCGTTCCAAACGGAGTTCGTCAACATTTAAAACAATCGTGAATACAGTTCACACTAAAAATACACTACAGAGCACGTTTACACAAATACACATATACATGTTTACAAAAGTTAAAAAACATACGATATCGGTCAGTGAGCATTTTTCAACGAACGGTTTGTGACTGACTAGTTTATTGTTAAATCGTTTTCGTTATATAACTGTTTCGTAACCATAAATCTGACATCAAACTTTAAACGGGAAACCTTTGCTTGTTTTATTGAGAAATACAAAAATATGTAGTTAGAATATTTGTAAATGGCCATCATTTTTCAATATGGCGTTAAACTTTCTTATGGGACATCCTATATTTTATGATGGCATTCGATTGTACAAGTTATTTTAAGACTTTTTTGTTCTGGTGTTATTTTGATACAATTAACAGTTTAAAAGTAGAGGATATAAAGTCTTAAAAACACCCTATCTTAGGGGAAGATATTTTGTATGAAAACGTTTTGAACCAATGAAAATGCTCTCAACACTAATAAATCATTGGATAGGTAAACAAATAACATTTTAAAATCAACAATTTTTATTTTTTTTTAAACGATAATGTAGAGGAATTAAATGACAAAACTGTAGATTTGTCACACTTGAAAAGTGAAGTTGATAACAGATGTTCAATATCAGCTGTTCATTCTCATTTAACAGTGTTTGCAGTCCATGCGCAAACCAATAAAGAAGAAGAAATCATTTATGAAATAAAAAACGCAAAGTGTCTCACTTTAAGTGCTTATCGAGAGTTCGAATATTTTACTTCATTAAAAAAGTGCTCGGTTCAATGAAAGAGGTTTTCACTTCAAAAACGTTATTAACTTTCAATAAAATGGGATATTGCTATATTTGAATATCCTTATCATAACGGAGTCTAAATTATTTTTCGGAACTGATTTATGAATGTGATTGTACTCAGGTTGCCACCCCTGTATTGGTGTGTTGATACTGGATACATCTCTTCATTCAAATTAGTACTTTCAATAAACTTGACACGATTCTAACACAAACTCTCTTTTATAGAGTTAGTATTGGGCGTCAAGTTTTATTATTTTAAGAGTATAGTGGTTAAGGAATACGAAAACCGCAATTAAATCAGAATTGACCAAAAGGTAGAAATTAAACTAAATAAAATTCACATGATTAGTATTGGCTAGGGGTGGAAATATCGGCCCAACTGTCAGGGTTCAAAATAACGGATCACTAAGGTTCAAGGATTATAATAACAGAGACTAAACTAATTCATATACTTTACATTATGCTGTATATTAAATGTATATTAACAGCAAATATATCACTAAATAAATTTATTACACTATGTTTTCCTTTGGGGATTTTTAGTAAAACTCTAAACACTCCTAAAATTTATAATGTTTTTGAAAACATTTCTTAGCTAGCACCTAGGGCCCTAGAGGAAGCTACATACCAAATTTTATTCCAATCCGTTCGGTGGTTTTTGAGATTTCGTGATGAGTGAGTCAGTGGTATTTGGATTTTATATATAGACTAGCTGACCCGTACAGCGTTGCCCGTGGTGGTTGGTATTTTCAGTCTTTTGTTAACAAGTTCATTTTTAACAAAGTTCAAGAGTTAAGTGCAAAGTTAATATAGAAAGCACGTATTTTTTAAAATAAAGTAAACCAATCAAGTAATTTGTGGTTTAGAATAAACACAAGTTTGAGAGGCATAATGAATCAACCCAAGTTTGTAGGAAATTACAATGTTTAGTTTGTCTTAGAAAAACATTTCTTAATAGAGTAATGTGTATCAACTTTATGTATTGAAAAGTAAATTATAAGAAATAACAGTTAATTTTCTCTTGTTTCTAAATTTGAGTTTTAAAATGTTTTCGTTGAATGTTTGAACTTGACGGGTTCAACTTTAAAATATTTCATAACAGTTATGAACTAACTATAAACAAAAATGTATAACTTACTAGCTGGTCCGATCCGGCTTTGCACGGAGAGACAAATCAAAGTTAAATATGAAGATTTTTTAGTAACTTTGAACCCCCAAACACCCCCTAAAATTTCGAATTTTTTGAAAACCTTTCTTAGCGAGCACCTAGGGCCCTAGAGGAAGCTACATACCAAATTTAATTCCAATCCGTTTAGCGTTTTTTGAGATTTCATGATGAGTCAGTGAGTGGAATTTGGATTATATATTTTTTTTATATACTAGCTGACCCGTACGGCGTTGCTCGTGGTGGTTGGTATTTTCAGTCTTTTTAACGTAATTGTATTCTTTTTAAGTGTTCAGTCAGTGAGTGGTATTTGGCTTGGTGAGATCTTAAATAATAAAAGCACTATTGCCATAATAATAAAAGATCTGAAATTATGATTTTAGTAACTTTGATCCCCCAAAACCCCTCCTAAAATTTCGAAATGTTTCATACCCTTTCTTAGTGAACACCTATGGCCCTATAGGAAGCTACATACCAAATTTATTTCCAATCCGTTCGGTAGTTTTGAAGAAATTGTGATTTAATAACTTTGATCCCCCAAAACCCCCCCTAAAATTTCGAATTTTTTAAAACACTTTCTCCTGCGAGCGCCTATGGTCCTAGAGGAAGCTACATACCAAATTTCATTCCAATCTGTTCGGTAATTTTGGAGAAATCGTGATTTAGTTATTTTTACCCCCTAAACCCCCCTCAAATTTCCAATTTTTTAAAACCCTTTTTCAGTGAACAGTTATGGCCCTAGAAGAAGCTACATACCAAATTTCATTCCAATCCGTTCGGTAGTTTTTGAGAAATCGTGATGAGTGGGTCAGTAAGTGAGTGAGTGAGTGGTATTTCGCTTATGTATATATATATATATATATATATATTTCTGTAAATAGCCATTTGAAAAATAGACTTGCATCACGTAGAACATACTTAATAAGATCAAAACATAATATATATATATATATATATATATATATATATATACCAGCCCAACCGCGCGGTGTCTCAAACTTTATGAAAATGAATGTGAACGTGAATGAACTTGAAAATGGTTGAACAACCGAAACGGCCGTCGTTCTAAACGACGAAAAACTGGAATATTGAAGACGGTAAGTCTAATATTTGATTTAGATATTTTAAGTAATGATGAAGCCATTCAGCTGATAATTTTTTAAGTAAAAAATAAATAAAAAGCAAAAAATACAAAAATATAGTTACTTAAAGTCCTATTATGTTCTTTATAATACCGTGAATAAAGTTTATTCGCTTTTTTACGAATTGCTGATATATATACAATATATAGTTTACCTTGCTTATACAGTAGTCGGAGCAATCCTTAATATTTTTGTAGTTACACTACAGCGCTGTTTCGCCGTTCACAGCCGGCTTCGTCAGGTGTATTACTCAACACTTAAATAAAACAATACACAATAACACTGAACACACACGATAACACGACAAAAAATATAAAGTTTTATCGGATAACTACTCGTCAAATGTTTCATGAAATAAATATTTTCGTGGCCACGGCATAGTTACTGTGCTTCCGAACGGGAACTGTTGAGTCCTACACCTGACGAAGCCGGCTGTGAACGGCGAAACAGCGCTGTAGTGTAACTACAAAAATATTAAGAATTGATCCGACTACTGTATAAGGTAAACTATATATTGTACTTAAAGTCCAACCCCAAACCTCCCCGTGGTAGCAGCTGGAAACTAGAGATATATGCTAATAGATAAACCTCTGGGCTAATGGGGGGGGGGGGACATATTTTTTAAACGACGCATCGTAAAAATTCTTCTCTCTAACAATGGTTCGCATGGAGCACTGTTAGCTACTATCAGGGTCGCTGCAGCCATGATTTTTACTTTGTCGCATCCGGCAAGTAACCACAAATAAGCATCAACCTTTTAGAACAGATCAAAGAGTCATAAAACGCAGATTCAAGAACCAAATAAGAAGCTTATACTTCCTAGTAAAAAATTTACCTGGAATAAAGTCACACAAAAAAAAAACTATAACTTTGTCCGTGAATAATATTCATTTTATAGGATTTCTTATCGTGTTATAAATATGCCAAATAATTCATTATCTTCATTGGTCTCTTTTCAAGGATAAATTATTATTTGACGACATTATTTTCCATATAAATCTATGCCAGGAATGTGGTTTCTGTGCCAGAGAGAGTTAGCTTCTAGGTTAGACCTTTACATGGGACTGGAGAAGCTGTCACCTACGGTGATTATTATACTTCAGCTCCAAATTTAACTTAGAGATACCGTTGTTACATACGTTTGTATAATCATTTCCTTCAGCCAGGTTGCATCTATGATTGTTCAGTAACTAATACCCATAAAACATTCAAACTTGTATCCCTTTGTAATGAATGACAACCGAAGAGGATAGATAACTGTTAATGGTTTGTCAAATGTGGTAATATCCTTTGTACTCGGTCTTTTGTATTACACGTTCTATATTATACACATATGTGATAATTGTTGTATAATGAATATGCATTGTTATTGTATAAGGAGAGTATATAAACATTATCTACTTAGGTGCGATGACAGTAATTTTAACTTTGCAAAGAACATTGAAAGAATAATTAGTAGAGGACGCGCCACCTGAGCACAAAAGGGGAGGGGGGCCAAACGTGCTACTCTAAACCGTTGGGTGAGTGTGGAGTGGGTGTGGGGGGTGGAGGTGGACGTGGGGGGTGGGATTTCCACCTCGCCGCCATTTTGTTTCCGCCATTTTTTCTTTTTTTTCTTCTTATTTTTTTTTTTTTTTTTTTTTGGCGGCCTTCTTTTTTGTAATAATTAATATTTAATACTTTGAAAAAAGTTTGGATGTCTCCGAGAATCGAACCGGGTACCACCATTACCCGAGTCCGCGACGCTACCGATTAGGCTGCGCTGTCTCTGTTAAGAAGTAACTACCTAGTCGAGTATATGAGTTTAGACCTTGTGTCCGATTGTAGACAAAACGGACTAATATTCGACTTTTACAAAGACAACATTTACCAAAACATTACAAAGAAATAATGACAAACATTGACAAATTGTAGACAAAACAGACTAATATTTGACTTTTACAACGACAAAATTTTCCAGTCAGGTGGACATGGAAAGCGTTGTTGTTGTGCGTCGTCTTCGTCAGTTGTCGGACATGGGAAGCGTCGTTCTTGTGCGTCGTCTTCGTCATCTTTGTCGGACATCTCATATATGTACAGGGTGTTCCAAAACGTCCTGGTGATCGGAAAGATGTGTACATACATTGTATCCTCGATGTTAAACGACGTCGCTACTTTTATAATCTGTCGTCACCTAATTCGCCATCTTGTCGATATATTACAGCCTATACAGGGTGTTCCAAAACGACAGGGTGATCGGAAAAATTTGTATGTGCATTGTTAAACGACGGCGTTAAATTTACAATCCGTCGCCAGCTAGTTCGCCATCTTATCGATATATCGCAGCCTATACAGGGTGTTCCAAAACGCCAGGGTGATCGGAAAAATTTGTTTGTGCATTGTATCCTCGATGTTAAACGACGTTGCTAAATTTACAATTTGTCGCCATCTAGTTCGTCATCTTGTCTATATATCGCAACCTATACAGGGTGTTCCAAAACGCCTTTGTGATCGGAAAGACGTGTATGTGCATTGTTAAACGACGGCGTTAAATTTACAATCCGTCGCCAGCTAGTTCGCCATCTTATCGATATATCGCAGCCTATACAGGGTGTTCCAAAACGCCCGGGTGATCGGAAAAATTTGTATGTGCATTGTATCCTCGATGTTAAACGACGTTGCTAAGTTTATAATCCGACGCCACTTAGTTCGCCATCTTGTCGCAGCCTCCTATATGTACAGGGTGTTCCAAAACGCCTTTGTGATCGGAAAAATTTGTATGTGCATTGTATCCACGATGTTAAACGACGTTGCTAAATTTACATTCCGTCGCCACCTAGTTCCCCATCTTGTCGCATCCTCCTATATGTACAGGGTGTTCCAAAACTACTGGGTGATCGGAAAAATGTGTACGTGCATTGTATCCTCGATGTTAAACGACGGCGTTAAATTTATAATCCGTCGCCATCTAGTTCGCCATCTTGTCGATATATCGTAGCCTATACAGGGTGTTCCAAAACGACTGGGTGATCGGAAAAATTGGTATATGCATTGTATCCTCGATGTTAAACGACGACGTTAAATTTACAATCCGTCACCATCTAGTTCTCCATCTTGTTGATATATCGCAGCCTATACAGGGTGTTCCAAAACGTCTTTGTGAACGGAAAAATTTGTATGTACATTGTAACCTCGATGTTAAACGACGGTGTTAAATTTACAATCCGTCGCCATCTTATAGCAGCCGTTGTCGCAGCCTCTCATATGTACATGGTGTTCCAAAACGACTGGGTGGTCGGAAAGATTTGTATGTGCATTGTATCCTCGATGATAAACGAGGACGTTAAATTTACAATCCGTCGCCATTTTACCGCAGTCACCTATATGTACAGGGTGTTCCAAAACGACCGGGTGATCGGAAAGATGTGTATGTGAATTGTATCCTCAATTTTAAACGACGTTGCTACTTTTATAATCTGTCGTCACCTAGTTCGCCATCTTATCGATATATTACAGCCTATACAGGGTGTTCCAAAACGGTTGGGTGATCGGAAAAATTGGTATATGCATTGTATCCTCGATGTTAAACGACGTCGCTACTTTTATAATCCGTTGCCATCTTATAGCAGCCGTTGTCGCAGCCTCTCATATGTACATGGTGTTCCAAAACGACTGGGTGATCGGAAAGATGTGTATGTGCATTGTATCCTCAATGTTAAACGACGTAGTTAAGTTTATAATTCGTCGCCATCTTATCGCAGTCTCCTATATGTACAGGGTGTTCCAAAACGACTGGGTGATCGGAAAGATGTGTATGTGCATTGTATCCTCAATGTTAAACGACGTAGTTAAGTTTATAATTCGTCGCCATCTTATCGCAGTCCCCTATATGTACAGGGTGTTCCAAAACGACTGGGTGATCGGAAAGATGTGTATGTGCATTGTATCCTCGATGTTAAACGACGTGGCTACTTTTATAATCTGTCGTCTCCTAGTTCGTCATCTTATCGATATATTACAGCCTATACAGGGTGTTCCAAAACGACCGGGTGATCGGAAAAATTGGTATATGCATTGTTAAACGACGCCGCTAAATTTACAAACCGTCGCCATGTTTGCGTAGCCATTTTTGCAGCCTCCTATTTTCGCAGGGTGTTCCAAAATTCGTAAAAGCGGTAATATTTAATTTATACGAACAATATAATGCAATATTAAAAGATAAAACGGAATTATCTTAACCTAGTTAGTGTGTGAGTAACACTTAACTTCTATATACAGGGTGTTCCAAATTCTTAAAAGCAGTAATATTTAATTTATACAAACAATATAACGTAGTATTAAAAGTTATCGACAAGTTATCTCACCCCAGTTAATATGTGTGTAACACTTTTCTCCTATATACAGGGTGTCCCAAAATTCTTAAAAGCGATATTATTTTTATACGAACAATAGAATGCATTATAAAAAGTATCGACAATTTAAGTTATATTTATCCTGTTAGCGTTGAGTGTGTGTAACACTTTTAGTGCTATATACAGGGTGCCCCAAAATACTTAATAGTGGTAATATTAAAAAGGTATAGGCAATCTAAGTTATCTTAACCCTTGTGTGTGTGTTTGTATACGCATATATTTTGTTCATCGGTCAGACCATAACAGTAAATATTAACATAGAATAATATAATGTGTTGTAGAGTATGAGAAAATGATATAAACCGAACTTATCCAAGCCTAGCCAATCGAACTTTCGTAATATAACTTAACAAAACTTAATCGAAAACCCAAAATTGTTATAGTGTATCGTAAAAAAAAAATTAACCCGAACTTAACCGAGCTTAAACAAACTCCCAAAATTGTTATAGTGTATAGTAAAAACATATAACACACGGCTGGGTCGAACAAGGATTGATTCGGATCGCTATAAAGTATTATGTACAAGTACCTTATAGAGAACGGTGTTATGACGATCTGTCAGTAGAAACACCCAAACATAACTGAGGGTAACCGATCTGTAAACATAGCATTATTTTAGCAAGAAGATATGTTGTTAATAATTAACCTTGCCTAAACAGCAAACAATAACCAAGAAGTCTTTATTGTTAACTAACATAACGAATACACTATGATTAGGTTAACCCTACCTAAACCGCAAACCTTAACGTGGAAACCTATGTTTCTACTAACATGGACAGACAATGATTTTATAGGAGTCTATGTCGTAAACTAGCCTAAGACGTAATGTTATGCAACGTAGTAAGCGTCTACGAAAAATAATCGACCTATATTATTCTAACCTAAGCTAAAAAACACAATAGCAATTGTTTTTATAGGAGTCTATGCCGTTACTAACCTAAATCGTATTGTTATGCAACGTAGTAAGCTTCTACGAAAAATAATCGACCTATATTTTTCTAACCTAAAAAGCACAACAGCAATTGTTTTTATAGGAGTCTATGTCGTAAACCAACCTATGACGTAATGTTATGCAACGTAGTAAGTGTCTACGAAAAATAATCGACCTATATTATTCTAACCTAAGCTAAAAACCACAATAGCAATTGTTTTTATAGGAGTCTATGTCGATACTAACCTAAGACGCATTGTTATGCAACGTAGTAAGTTTCTACGAAACGTATTCGGCCTATATTTTTAACTAACCTAAGTCACACTGATTTAAATAAAAACCCCGAACCACAAAACAAGGAATAAAAACAATAACTAAACAACTAAATTGTAAGTTATGTTTAATACGTTACCCTTATGTACATTTCGATGACATGGTCATCATCC
>JAGFPH010002511.1:142058-162462 GCA_018207615.1 Philaenus spumarius | reverse complement strand
TTTGATAACTTGGAGGAATATTTAAGTTATTAAATCAATATTGAGTAAACCTAGGTTTATGAGTTTTATGAGCTGTTATGAGTTTTAAGATTAATTTTTAATAACTAAATTAAGCCAGCATGTAACGAAGTCTATTGGAATGTATGTACGTATGCTGAAGTACATTGTATTGTACATATTATGTCAATGTTTTGTTCTCTCCTAGTTTTTCGTACAGTAGTAACCAGTATGGTATTATCTTCACTTCAACCACTTCTTCACTTTATATTATTCTTGTATGCCAAGAAAGGATTAATATAGCCTAATTAATAAGTGGAAATTTGAAGTGTGGTTTTACAATACACAGGCTAATCTAAAAAAAAAAAACATTTTTCATTAAAGTAACTTACTATTGGTTTAAAATAGTGGAGTATTTAAAAAAATCATTAACGTTTTAAAAGCAAAAGAGAAGAAAATATCGTATAATTTCATTTCGAAAAAATGGATTTTTCATTTAATCTAATTGTAGAATAATAACCGACATAATTTACAGACAACTAGAACAAATATTTCAGGTAATAATATGTGTTTTAACGAGTCATTTCACCATAACTCAGTTATCCTTTGACCTAGGATATAACGTTTAAATTGTTTTAATGTTTTTTACTTTGTATTCTAATGTGAAGTGAAAAAAATATAATGGTGACGGCTTTAAACCTGCTTTTATTGACATTTTATACTACATTTTTGATTGGTCTTAGCTCTTAAAAAATATCGAAAATTATTTGTAGAGATTTCTGAAATACCCTGTATTTTGTTTTTAAGATTACGTGGCTTTCCCATACAATTCCTGAAGCAAAATGCAATTTATAAGCTTAGTTTGTTAAGTTTATTTGAAACATAAGCCATAAGTCTTATCTAAGTGATTATAAGTTACTGTAAGTAATAATATACTTTACAGGTCAGGAAATTCTGTTATTGTATTAATAATTATTTTACATTTAAGTTAATTGAACTGAGATACCCTTCACATATGATTTAATTGGTTTTTAATTAGCTAAGTTACAAAAACACATTTTATTTACTATCTTAGTATATGAATCTGACAAGATTATATTTACAGTAAATTATTCAGCTGTTGTTATAATTAATTAAAATTGTTGAATCAGTAATTATCATTATCAGTGTAATATTATCTTTAACATGGAAATAATTTAAATAATATGGCAAGTAACAAATTGTATCTAATCATGTGAGTAACGGGTTTTAAAAAGCATTTTAATTAACACATAAAATGGTGTGTTTTACACCACATTTCATATTGTTAAAATAACATTTCCATACATATTAATGATTGTTATTGTGAAAATTATTGTTATGAAATAAACTCGTTTTAATATTTGCTCAGCACACCAAAAGCTAAAAAAATCTTTAGTTTGCAAATCTTGTAGGGATATAAATTGTGTTCTAAGATAAATTATTAGATCCTTGGTGAAGAAAGCCAAGCTTCGAGTGTTTTTAATCTAGTACAGTTTCCCCTCTCCTTACTCAAATGATTAACTCCGTTCAATGATATCACGGAATCCATTGGCGGTGGTTTTCTAAATGAATTTGTACTTTCACCAATCCACTGGCTTATGCGTGTGTTTCTGTGTGTAAGATTCTTTCAATACATACAACATATATATACCGTATACAGGGTGATTCAGAACTATGCTGCAATCTCTCGAAGCTCATTTTACAGCTAAAAATATGAAAAAACCCTCATATATATAGGGCCGAAAACGTTTCGTTTTCCAGATATACGATGTTTTTTTTTACAAAATAATTTTTTTCTAGATAAAGATTTGACTGATTGAGTTAAATCTTGGCATTAAGTTTAAACTACCAATGATATATCTCAAGACAAATGACATTTAAATCCAATCATGCGTTCCAAAATGGCGGCGGTTTGAAAATTCCAAACCTAAATTACAAAAAAATCACAAATTTTAACAAAAAATGTTAAGATACCTTTTTTGTAGCAATTTTGATTCCCTATCAGATTGTCTAATTGAAAAAACTATCGGATGAAGGATAATAGCTAAGTTATGTGTAATAATTGGTTTGTTCAACCCGGTATTCTATACCATGACAGTAAACACAGCAATATTGCATGTACATATGCTGCTATTATCCTTCATCCGATTGTTTTGAAAATTACACCATCCGATAGGGAATCGAAAGGCTACAAAAAAAGGTGTCTTGACATGTGTTTTTAAAATGTATGGTTTTTGAGTAATTTAGGTTTGGAATTTTCAAACAGCAAATAGAAACGAAGTTTTACCCTCCTCCTACGAACTGTTTTTAAGTTGGGTCGAGTGAAATAGCTCTTATTTTCTTATAAAATTCGGCTAAAAAAAATGTGCGGAAAACATACACGCGCGCAGAAAGGCAATAAAACACAATTATGCGTGTGCTGGAATTATCTTTAATAATTAACTAAAACCCATTCATACACACAAACAGATAGACGGACTGTGATTTTATTAAAACAAAATACATTTATTTTAAATTAAAATAAATTAAAATTGGCCTATACATTATCATTCATACTTTTAAATTTAATCAAAGTCAAATACCACTACCTTACTAAATACAGTATTTTGCCCTTTGTTATCATTCACTCTGAACAGTCGTTGAATTGTTTTAAACTTATTTTCCAAAACCACACGAGAAAGAGAAAATAACCAATATCTAAGTTTGAGTTTGAAATGTGTAATATCAGATTTTTTTTTTTTGGTGTTTAACGTCCTACTGTTTTGCACTTAAGGCTAATGAAGACGGGACCTACAGTTTTACGTGGAATCCGAACTACAGCCAACGATGTTTGTTAAGAAACCATTTAGAAAATTATTCGGGGTCAATGGGAGTGAGATATTCTTTAAGTATAAGGGCAATAAGTTATACAATTTTGACCCAAGAAAGAAGAAGGTTTTTTGAAGGTCATTGTGTTAGTATGCAAGTTGGTAAGTTCATATTTAGTATTTAGCTTCTAACACCGATCTTTGGTTATTTTAATGATAATTTTGGCACAAACCTATTAGAATGGATTGGTTCAGAAGAGAAGTGGTAATAAAAGTGAAAATCCCATTCACAGAAATACGCAAATTTTATTAATTACTGTATACCATACCACTTTACCTAGATTTTAATAGCGATTTCAAATGAATTAACTTGCTTGTGTACAGAGAGAATGCACTATATGCAATTGACGCATTACTAAAACCACTGTTCATTGCCTCTGTATTAGGTCCACTGGGATATTGGTTTCTACTAGTTGCATTCTCCAACCGATGCAATTAAATGATATTGCAATTTAAATTGTTTATACTAATATCTCTGGAACTACTGAACCGATAGAAAAAATAGTTTTACTAATACAAAGAAACACAATCACTGAGCATGAGCAACATAGGCTATAATTCATTTTGTTAAAAACATTTTAAATTTCAATATTTCTAAATTAAGTCGGAAAAAATTCTCAGATTATTTCTAGACTGATAAACCAACACATGTATTTACATATATTACCATAGCAACAATTGAATAAAATAACAACTAAAAAGCTGATTGCTCTAATATTTAAATTAACTGCTGATTACAAACTTTGAAGCAATTATTTGTATTTCTAACTTTAGGTTAGTTTTTTATTAAAGTGTAGACCTGAACCTTGCTGGTTGGTTCTTTTAACCTTATTTTAACTGATGTTATAAAATATACGAAATGATTTGAGTCGCACATTTAACATTATTTACCATCTTAGCTTTGGGTTTATTTTTAATCCTACACGTTTATTATAAATAAAACATAACATGATTACGTGTATAGAAGGTTCCAACAAGGTTGGCGTGATGAGCACGCAGGGGTTTCCCCTAGTAATATATATATGGGAGATACTATTATATCGTTATGGCAGAAGTAAAGTTATACAAATTGTGATTGAACAAAATTTAACAATAACTGTATAAATTACATTAACTTATATTTACACATAACAAAACAAAATTAAATAGTTAAAAGTAAATATAAAATTGCATTCCCTTAATTTATGTAATGGTAATATCTAAATTACAGGGATAGCAATAGCAATAACTAAGCAGAGTTATGTTGCGATATTGTTACGCTACTGTTTTAATTTCTCTATTCTATTATTGCTTTGTTTGATTTTTAAAAAAAGCAATGAGTTTTTGAAATAATTGTATACAACTTTGAAAAGAAATGTGGTGTGAAATATATACTGGTAAAGTAAAATTTCTAACATGTAGTAACTAAAACAAGGAAATAAAATAGTTATTTTTATTACGTACTAGTTCGTTCCGACCCCTGCTCGATTCGCTCGCCAACCCACGCGGTGAAGCAAACGCAAACAGATTACCACTTAAGAAACAAAAGTTGTCAATCACGGGAAGTATAACAATTCATTGGAACGAAGTTCCTTAACGCGGGTTGCGGTAGGGGCTAGCAAATAGAAAATGTAATAAGTAACAGAAAAAAAGTGCTATTAATTGGTTGCTATGGCAATGACAAATATAAAATACGAGTAACGAAAAAACGTTATTAAATTGGTTGCTATGCCAATGAATGCAAATACATTCTATTAACATGTGTTTTGGTTCATCAATTTAAATTAAGAGACGATTGATTCCGTCCGGCGTACTAGTTCATAATTCCAGATATTATCGTCAAGCGCTGTAATTCATTCAATAAACATAAAATGTTGGTTCATCAGTCTAGGCCTAACCTAAAATTATTGTATGTATATGTAAATTATTTTACCTGCCTTAATGGCAACATGCATACAATAATTTCAGGTTAGGTTTAGAAAGTAATTTTTAGTCTTTTTATGTTTATTGAATGTATTTACAATGAATGAACATTTAACAGTGTTACCTATCTTAGCTTTGATGTTATATAACTAATTCTACACCTTTACTACAATAACATTAAACGTATGGAAACAGCAAATATTTGTATACAAAACTAACTAATAATAAACGGCAATTGAAAGATTAAAATTATTTTTGTATGTTGCCTTTATGGCTCATAAAAGAATTGAAGAAAATGAGTGATGGACTTCTTTCCTGACGGGGGCTCCACGATCGCACACAATTACTTTTTTATTGTGGTACCCCCAGTTTACCAATTAGACATAACTATTTAAATTCTGGATGTTATTATTAATTTTCTTTCCTATAAAACACTTGAAATTAATAAGTGCCATTTCTTTAGCTTTAAGGAAAGTGTATCTTTTTTTATGGGTTGTTACTACATTTTCACCCCTTAGCAGCAGGTGACAAAATGTCAATCTGGGATACGTTTTCTATGTACCTTGTATGAAATAAATGTACAAATTTTCAGCTGACTAACTTTAAGGAGAATATAGCATTTAATTTTTATTGTTTTAGGGGATGTTACCACATTTTCACCCCTTAGCAGCAGGCGACAAAATGTAAATCTAGGTTACTTTTTCTATGTATCTTGTAAGAAATGTAAAAAATTTTAGCTCTCTAGTTTTAAAGAATATATAACAATTAATATTTATTGTTTTATTATATTACCTTAAAACAATTTTTCAATCGGATCAGCATTTCCAGAGATTACTAACAACAGGGGAGGCACAGAGGACCTCATGGTTTAGGTGCAATGGGTCCTGGTGGCAGGTCACACAACCCACTAATAATAATAATTATTATATACAAAAAACAAACAAATGTTACCTCTTTATAATAATATTACACTTAAATTACACACAAATTTTAAATACGTCATATTCATCAAGTTTGTATTGGATTATTAATTATTACAAGTTAAACATCAAAGTATTTTACAAAAACCTTAGTATTTTATTGAAGCATCTCTCATTAGGATAAAACAACATTAGATTTTTCTCAACTATTTAGTCATATATTTAGTATATTTATTTGTAAACAAATATACAGTACACAAATGTTTAACAGCTAAGCCAATATATGACATAAAATTGTCAAGTAATGTTACTTTTCTTAGTAATGAATATACAAGGGAACGACATTGAAGTAATGCATTATTTGCTTTGTTGTGCAAATAGTGTTTCAATCCTCATCTGCATGAGTGAGCTTTAGTAAGTTTTCCTTATTGACAATGCCCTCGATGTACTATGTAGGATTAACAGAGCTCTTATAAGTTATTCATTTCCCACGTGTTTTATGTCAGTATATAGTGTGCATTTAAAGTGGTAAAACTGTTTTCAAAGAAGATACTATACATTTTGTAAATATTATATTTTCAATGTAAATATTATGTCCTTAGTTGTAATTTTGAAAAATTGAAAACACTTTCTAAGAACCTTTCCTAAGTAATTGCCTGCATTACTTTAAAAAGCAATGGGTTGTAGAAGGAAACATTTCGAAGGAAAAGGTACACTTAAATTTGTAAATACGTGAAAGCCATTACTTTAAAAGTGTAAACAGCAAAAATATACTTTTTAGTGCTTTATATTTACTTTTATCTTATTAGTAAGAAAACGATTCTAGTCAATGTTATAAAACAAGTTCAATATTGATACACGACAGTGGCGGCTGGTGAGTTATTAACTTGGTGGTTGCAATTATGTGGAGAGAATTTCTGGGGGATCTGGGTGTATGGAATATGAACGCAATTTAACACATTATTTTAGATGAGGAATTACACGTGGAATTATACGTTTTTGTCTTAATTACACCAACATTTTTAACTTAAATACATTAAAATGGTTTGGTTACCATTACGTACAAGTGAAAAATGTTTAGCTTTCAGTTAAGGGTATTAGATTACTATAAAATAGTAAATAAACTGAAAATAACAATTTAAATCATGCATGAATAAACATAGAATTCAGGCACATTATATGTTTAAATATCACTAACCTCATTTAAAAAGAAAGTCCATCCGTCTGTTTTTCAGAAGGGCAAACTTAACAGAATTTTAATTTAATAATAATCATAACCTGAACATAGCATTAACATAATCGGATTTATGAACTCGCCCCATATACTATTTAGGAACTTGGCCTATCCTTTTTTGTTGAAAAACTATTATTTGAATTGTATGGATGTTTGAAAATAGAATTGGGATAATGGGTTCAAACATTTTGGTAAAATCTTGTTTTGTGGCCTATCATTAAAACTATAATAAATGCACGAATGGCACGAATATTAATTATGAAAATAATATTAACAGTGAGACTACATACGGAGTGAGACTTATGTTATGTAGTGTTGTGTTGTGTGTAGGTGTTGTGTTTTTGAGTCTCCTGAGGATGGTCGAATGGCCGAAATCGCGATAGAGACATAAGGTAAGATTATATTTTAATTTGGATTATTTGACGATAGTATAGTTAGTAATGTAATATACGAATACAGTTAGGGATACGTTGTAGACTGATTTCACGTGATTAGTGTATGGAACGTAAGAGTGTTCGGGAAAGTATTTAGTGTATTTAAAAAAACATAATAATATGAAAGGAAATCTGGTTTTAAAAACCACATCATTAAAATACATTTCTCTAATGACTTCAGGAAATAATAACCTATCTGGTATGCATACTGTTGTTGGGAAAGATTCGCTTACAATATAAAACATATAACAATAAGAGTATATTCGGACTTATAAATAACCTTCATAAACACTGTGTACAATTTGTTTGTATGGACTCTAGTTGATTTTATTTACAAATCAATTTAATGGCCTCCTTGTGAAAATCGGAAAGAATTAATACTACTTGCTATTAATTATGTCATATTTATATTATTATTATTAGGAAATGTATTGTATGAATAACATTCAAGTGTACAAATAGTTATGATTTAGTGGGTCGTAAAATGTCAAATGAAAATATTGTAACGCTTAGCTTTCGTAACGACCAGATTCATATTCCTTTACAACAATGAAAAAGAGTTGTACTTATTTTATACACACTACTGTAAAAATTATGTATTGTGCCATTTTAAGTATTTTGATTTATAACTTTTAAACTATTCCTGGATTCTCTAATATTTCAAAATAATAACTTTATTTATGGACGATGAATGTATATTCATATAGTTTATTTTTTTTAGAAATATAGTTATAATGTAATTTCAAGTAGAATTATTCCATTTCATAAGACATAATGCTTTACTTAAATTACTTTTTTCCTATTTATTCATTATGTGTTTACACAACAAATGAAATTATAATTTATTACCTTACAAAAAGATTTTACAACAAAAATGTATTCTAAAATATTCAAAGTAAATTGACAATTTTTTTTAATTATCTATACTAATATTATAAAGAGTTAAAATTTGTTTGTTTGTATGTAGGAGGAACTACTGAACCGATTGAAAAATAGTTTTACTAATAAAAAGCTACACTATCGATGAGTAACGTAGGCTAGAATTAATATTGATTTAAGGGTTAAAACAACCCCTAAAACAATAAATATTTTGTTATACTTTCCTTAAATGTAGAGAGCTGACATTTTGTACATTTATTTCTTACAAGGTACATAGAAAAATTTAAGTTGATTTGCATTTTGCCATGTGCTGTTAAGGGGTGAAAGTGTGATAACAATCCCAAAAAAATAAAAATTAATTGTTATACTTTCCTTAAAGTTAATGAGGTGAAAATCTGAACATTTATTTCTTACAACATACATAAAAAAGTATCCTAGAATGAAATTTCGTTGCGTGCTGCTATGGGGTTAAAATGTAATAACAACCCTATGCAAAATTTTGATTGTTATACTTTCCTTAAAGCTAGAAAATAAACCCTTAATAAATTAAGGAATTTAAAAAATGAACCACTATGTTAGATTCTAATTAAAAATAAATAATACATATTAGAATTTAATAGAATGGCATATGTATATAAAATAACTTGTTTGAACTCGCGTCGACCCGATTCACCCCTCTATATCCTCTACTTTATATAATTTATATCCTCTATATCCTCTACTATAATAGAAAATGAAAAAAAAAGTATTTACCATTTGTATTTCAACCAATTAAGTATACAAATATTGTACAATTATAGTAACGTTCGTTATTACTTACATTAATCGTACCGGCATAGACTGTGCCTTCTTTAGTAAGAACCTGCTTCTACGAAACTTTCGTATATTGTTAGCCCCATAAAAAAAGGGCTAAATCATGTAACCCCATCTGGTGAGGATTTACATAGTAATTATACGTAAGGGAAATTGTCTGAATTATACAATACGTTCAATTACAATAAAACCACAGTATTGTCAACTAGCCCTAATAGCCTATTTGTAATACACATAACATTAAAACGGATTAAAGGCAAGGATATAGTGTCCATTCCCTATAGCAGAGTCTCTTAGTTTCTCTCTGATTTTACATCACACAAGGCAAATAATAAGAATATCTCATTAACTACCAGATCGATTTTAATGAAAGTTGGTAATATGGAATATATTTTTATGTCCAACATAAACTTACATTATTTTATAAAAATACGTATACGAAATCTGTTTATTTTAATAAAACTAAGAGTGACTTTTCTATTATTAATTTCTATAACTGCTTTTATTTTATTTAAAAAAAATAGTTTTATTTATCTTCATAGTTTAGTTGTTCCAACGCAAAACTTTATGAAATTTCTGTAGTTTTAAAATAGCATACGTTTTAGTTTAACACATTGTTTAGTGCCTTGTTTGTTTTTTACTTTTAATATTTACTTTTAATATTTTCTTTAGTATTTTCTTATTCTTTCATCTTTAAGATCATCGTTTGACTTTTGTCAGGAATAGTAGAATTTATGGCATGATACATAGAGTATGTTTTGAAAACTATATGTAACTGCAGTGACTAGTCACACATCCAGACCGTTGCAATAATGCGGTGCAATTAATAAAATGCAAAACTAAACCTTATTTTTGTTTTTCCATTAGATTGACAGCTCTGCTATTTAAGCTACTAGGCTACAACAAAGGACACAAATATATTCAGTTCCGTGACAATTACATTCAACGCCTTCCAGTTGAGGCAAGTTAATTTTACCTTTAATTAAATATTACAGGAACAAAGAAGGCATGGGGTAGTAGTGAAACGACAAGTCTAACGGGTTGATTAGTCTAATAGTGATTATCTTTAGGTCGTATTTTTTAATTGATAAATAATGAAAAACATTGAATGTATTAAAAACTTGAAACGAATATTGTATCAACTCCTATAAAAGTGAGTGTACGTCCGTACGTAATTACGTGAGTATGTACGTATGTATGTACGTATAATATAACAATACAATATAATATAACAATACAATATAACAGCTGATTTCACCCATCACCTGTAGTAGGCTACTTAAACAAAAGCTAGCATAGATTATACTTTGGGGTTATGTTTACAACTTCAATAAATAATATAAGTCTTGTAATGTTGATTTTTTTTAATGTGAGTTAAATAACTAATGAGTTTTTTAAATGAATAGAAGGAGTACTGATACAAGGTCGGGCCAGAATGCACGTGCGCTATTTGCTCATTTAAAAGAAACTACATCGGCATATTTATGTCCCATTACGTGTGTTTGTGGTGTTTATGTGTAATTTATAGTTTGTAACGCGCACTAAACAAATGCAATTTATTTTTTTTTAATTTAAAAATCATTTAAAAATTTTTATAAACAGTTTGAAAATGACTGTAAAATAGGCGAAACGTACGTCACCGAATAAAGAGTGTATTTTTGTAAATATATCCAGTCCAGTAAGGCAAAACACAAAATAAATCATGAACATTTCTTTGTCTTTCTGGATTTACCAGTAGCTTCTACTAAGAATTTCATTTATTTCAAGAATTTATTCTTGGATCATTTGATTTTATTTTTAGTAAATTGAACTTTTTTATACCTATACGTGATTTTTGTAATTGTTTGTTGTTGAATATGACTTGTAAATAAACAATTGTTGAAGTTAATTTAGGTTGGTTTTAATTTGTACATCATTATAAACAAACACATTAATAAAATAAAATCAAAACAAATTTATCTAATCCACAGTACGAACTTTGAACTATATATTTTAAATTAGACGTTAACTTTTAAACAATAATATAAGTTTTTATTAAAATATTGTGAATTTTATTTATACGAGAGGTACAATACCGCATAACAAATTGTACATTTCTCCACAAGTGCTTTTGTGGTTGGGGAACTATACAATTTGAAATTGAAAACGAGTTCGATTTACATCTCATTTTACTGGTCTATTGATGACGCATACATCAACACTCGATTGCCATCCAAACTACGAATGCAATACGCTCTATAGAGTAATCGAATTCGTTGTGAATAGTTTTTTGTTTTGATTTTGACATTCTATGTATTCGATAACCCAAATATGTGACTGGCGGTTATCAAGATCTTATCATTATGAATAAGGTAGTATATATTTAATCAAAAAAATATTCATTTGTTCAGAACTAGGAAGAATGTTTTCTTATATTCTACAAATAAGAAGTGAAAATTTTCTAAAAGATTTAGGTCACTCAAGTAATTAAATCTTCCTTTCTGCAAATCCATTTCCATTCTTTAAAATTCTTAACTTAAGTTGGTTTCGCTTATTCCAGTAGATATTCCACCGTAGTTTTTAACTACCAGTAGAGGAGAAAAATATAAAAATTTTGCTTCAGTGTATTGCTCATTTATAAACGCAGTTTTAAACACACTAAAATTTATGTATAATAACTTGATGTTTATTATTTTGAAAGGTACAATAACAATGAGTCTAAATATTTGCTCTATTCTAGCACAAATCTATTTAGCAAATTATTTGATTTAACAGGTTTTTCAAAAAGGACGCAACCCTATTTTTAATGACGTGAATTTATTACTTTAAAAATTAATATAACATTATATAATTATACAATATTTAAATTACCTTTAACCTTGTATAACAAATGTTCAAAATGACTTCCTCCGTTTGCAATGCAGGTTCGGACACGTTTCATAACATTTGCAGCCACTTTTCGTAGTGTTTGCTCAGTAATGTTTGAAATCTCACTTTTAATGTTATCCTTCAATTCGTCAAGTGTATGAGGTTTGTATTGAAAACCCTTACTTTTTAAATATCCCCAAAGGAACAAAAACATCACCAATTTTACGAGCTTGTGCGTGTAGTGGTCGTTCGTGAAACGGGTGAGGATTTTCAGCACTCCATATTCGGCAGTTTTGGCAATTACACTAGTGCATTAAAAAAAAAGACGACGAGTCAACAATCAGAACAGTTTGCGAACTGATATTTGGGGAAGAAAAAATTTACCTGTAACCTGTAACTTATACTTTTTTAAACTTTGGGTTTTATTCTTTTTGAAACACCCGTTACTTTCCAATATGTACCATTACCATATTACAAAAGGTAATTAATAGGTCTTACATTATGTTTAGTTATTATATAGTATATATTTCTTTAAATATAGAACGTACTTGTCGTTACGGTTACGTGGTCTTGATGGAATTGGTTTGCTGTGGCTGGTCAAAGTCGTTGCTATGGTATTCAACAGTTGATTATAAGAGAATAACGCGTTATAGTTTTGAGATTCACTAAGATTTCAGGTTATAACAGACAAAACAGCTGATCAATTTAAATTGCTTTACAAATTTTAACAAACACACCTATATTGCAATATAATTTTGGCCTAATATACCTTGATTGATGAATAACTTTATTCTAGAAAGAGAAAGTCGAATTTTATGGCAAATGTTTGGTTGTAAAGTATTTCAAATTATTTGTTCAAGAAAAAAGTATACAGTTCTTTTGGATATACCACTATATTGTTTACTGTTACACTGTCTGTTGTTTCATATTGAATTCGCTATTCAAAAGTAAAAAATGGGGTATTAGTCACATTAAGAATTTAATTTAGTCTGAAAATAATGACTAATTTTATTCATCAAGAATATGATGCTACATAAAAAACTTTTGTATAAGCTAAAATTACAACAAAGTTTGGAACTCTAGTGAAAGGAAATATTAAGAATGCCGTCATTATTACAATAGTGATTATAAAATCAGTGTTTGATGAATCTGTCAATGTATATATTTTCTGACGGTGTTTTACGCTACCCTTTACGAGTCCATTCAGCAAATTTTCGCAATGAAGGATTAACTTAATGCGTATTTTAAGCAATATAATGAAGAAATTTATATGTGGAGAGTCAGCCAATAGGTAGTTTTAGACCGGAAACTTGTGCTGGAGGGACAATCAACCAGACCGTACCACGATAAGAGGATTGAAGGTATTTTGAGCGGAAGAGACAACCTGAATTGGATATGCAGCAGACTGTCCGTGTTGGAGGGACAACTAACCAGGACATGGCAAGTTGCTGTACGAAGTTTGGTAACGCGTTATAAATAAAACATGTTTATTTTACCAAGAATAGGACAAGAAGAGCTAGGCAAAGATTTAGGTTAAAAAGGGTGAGACATTCCGAATTTCCTTGCGACAGGGACCATTATTGATAATCCGAAAAAGGGAGACGAAGATTGAATTCTATTTTGGCTATTGTTTTATTAGAAAAATATAATTTACTCTTTAAATTACCTATATTAACTTAATTTACAAATACAACTTAACTTGCCTTACAACAAATCTACCTGAATTTATTTCTTAAACAATCTTTAAGATGCCATATTTCAAAAATATGTATTCAGTTTATGTTGTCTGAAACCAATGTTAGGTAGGGCAAATATAAATTATAATTATATTATTATGAGCGTTAGGTTATAAAATATTGTGTGTATATGTTACAAGAAAAGTAGATTCTCCAGTAGATTTAGATTAACATTTACTAGACAGAGTTAACTATACCTACGGAAAGTAAACTCTTACTCACTTGAGTTAGTAAAAGTTGATTTTTTGCAAGGAATTGGTCTACTTCCTAATAAAACAAAAAAAAAGCAAACCTTTATAATACAAAGAGAGATACAAATGTTTATCATTTATTGCAGCAAGGTAAAGATGTGTGACACTATGAGTTGCAGAGCACGTCTTTCTACTTACACATGAACTGCTTGGATTTGTATTTAGTGTTGCAAGAGCATTAGAAAAATCTGTGTCCACTTCCAAAAGTGATTGTGAAGTTGCAACAGTCCTCACAGCTATTGTTTTATCCATAGGTTTATTTATCAATCAGCTATTGTTTAACCTAACTTAACCTGATTACACTACAACAAATAAATGAGTAATGGCGTCTGCCTGGCGGGGACAATCAAAACAAAAATATGCGCGAGCAGGTACTTGTGGAGAGGAACATATCTGAATCAACTTTTACTAAACCACAGCAGGCAGGCATAGTTAACTCTTCCTAGGAAAAGTTGATCTGTTTATTTTTAATCAACTTTTACTGATACATTTAGTAAAATTGAACTCTTCCTAGGCAGAGTCAACCTCCCTAACAATCTAATTTTCCTGTAACATAAACAATAAACTATCAAAATTATATTTTAAATCAGTGTAATAATACATGCTTTAAATTTAAAATAGTGTACATAAAGAATTGTTTTCGTTTTATTTTTGCAGATCCGGTATGTGAGTATAGCCTAAGACTTTTGAAATATCCATTATTTTACCTATTTGTAAAGAGGAAGCAAGTATTACGCGAGTGTTATGGTTGTAACTGCGACTAAACAATGGCTTACAAGGTTTCGTCAAGGTATGTTGTTGTATTAATGTTTACAAGACGCTCCTTACAGGGACGTAGTTACATAACCTTAATGAATGGATCCATTGTTCGTGCATAAACACAGATACTCGGTATTAATATAATGTAGAATTTTCAGTGTGAAACGAGTACAATGACGTAATATAACTGAGTTATGAATAATGTTTGCTATTGAGTAATTTCATTTAAAAAAAAATATTTTACCGCCTTTATTGCGAATAAAGGTAAATCCCTTAAAGTTTATTTTTTACTCTTGTTATATAACCTATGCCAAATATACTGAGGGAGACGGGCAGAGAAGTCTAAATCGCAAGTAAATCTATGCATTTTATAAAAAGATGCTTTGCCCTGGCAGACTGACTGACTGACATAAAATCAAAGTGAAGCAAAAACTACTTAAGCTTTTAAGATTAGGAAAATTTAAACATATATTATATGGGGTCATAGACGCACCCTAAGAAATAATTTTGCTAAATTTTTATTTTAATTCAGTTGTGAAAATTCGGATAAAACAGCTGTTTGGATCAAAAGCTTAACAACACATGATTGCTTACATTCATTACCATAACATAAAACTTATTAAATTCAGAATCACTTTATTTTTCTTCACAAACAACAGGTTTTTAAGTTAGATATAAAACTAAACGAAAACACAAACAAAAATCACTTTCTTACTTATTCTTCACAAATATTTATTTATTTATTGAAGCAAACAAAAATTTTAAGCCGCGTTTACACTATCTAGCAAAACCTGCTATTTAACTTTTGCTATATGTAGCAATGTTACATGTAGCAGAATTTATGTAGCAAACGCTATATTAATCAGCTTTAACCCAAATGGACCCATGTTACATTTAGCAAAAATAATGCAGCAGAATTGGTTCATAGAAGATGTCGAGGAGGAAGGATCAGTTGCTAGTAGCAGCAATAACAGTATTTTTGGCAGCTTACAGAAGAAAACGAAGGTTTTGGGTTCGGCCATCGCTACAAGCCAGGCAAAAGTACAGTGGGAGTGACTTGTTGAATGACTTGAATGCTGATGATTATGACGTACAGCCCTTATTGTGTTATGCAATAAGATGTGACGGTAGTTTTTACGCATGACGAGTGAAGATTTTGAGTATCTTGTATGTGTATGATTGGCCAAAGAATTGAGAAAAAGAACACAACATTCAACATAATTTAGTTCTAAATAGAACAACTGTATAACAATATTTATTAATTTCAAATGTCTTATTTTGAAAACACCAGTTGTTATGTTCCTACTACAAGACTGAGATGTTTTTATGTTAATAGGAAAAACTAGGCCTAGTTTGAATAGTAATTTAGGAATATATGATTTGCCCAAAAAAATAAATATTATTATAATAAAGTGTAGAGAATAAAGAATTGTAAAAAATTTAACTGTATTCTTGTAAATTATTGATCCATAAAAGTATTTCAATTAACTTGACTTGAATCACAAAATGAGATCAACTGATCAAATAAATAAACCGCTCGCGCATGAACCTATACGAGGTTCCGTGTGAAAAACCGTTGGAACTGCCACTTCGGGAGAGTGAGAAAGGCAAGTTTTGAATTTCCCATTTGTCAGTATTTCTCAGCACTCTACGAACAAAACCGTTAGAGTAAAATGGTTTGTTTACACCAAACGAAAGATTGAACTTTGTTCTAAAAATAAGATATAAACAAGTCTATACAAATATTTCGAATTGTAAGAGATATCTCGAATGCAAAATGTGCTGTTTTATTGGTTGAAGACTGTCTTATTGCAAGGGTTTACAGAAACCTTTATATTTTCGAAACTATAAGAGTGACGTCTGATTAGAAGGCAGTTTTAGAAAACTGAAATCTTAACGAATCCAAAGGTATCTTTATACTATTGTCAAAATACTTCTGTCGAACGTTATTGAGCTTTTTAGAGAAGTGACAAAGTTGAGTTTTTCGTTGTGTTTTTTACGCGCGGCAATAGGTTTACAGAAAACTACAATTTTTAAATAATAATTACATATGTAAAATACGTTTTATAAAAAAATTGTAAATGAAAAAATTTAAGTTCAAATCATTTCCTTTCCAACCGTGTTTGTTTTATTGCGATTGGATGATTTTTAGTGGGTGAAATATTCAATACAAAGTATAGTTGTCAATTGAGTAGCGTGAGACCTAGGCCAAGTTCTTTGACTGCTCAATTGACCAATAATAACCAAAACATGTTTCAACACACAAAAACCAATAAAATCTTGCTTTATGGAATTTAAAAATAAGAAAAAACCATGTAACATCCTTATTAAAAATACATAAGACATATTATAATTTAATAGTAGGCCTTTTTATTGATAATATACGGTAGTAATACACGGTAGTATTAGTGAGTAAGCAATATTAACAGCTGATTTCAAAATATAAAACAATTATTAAATAAAATTATTTACATTTGAAGCTATTATTAATCCTGCACATTTATAAATAAAACATATGTTTTTAGAAAGTTCCACCGGGGATTGGCGTGCGAAGCACGCAGGGTCTCCCGTAGTCTATATAAAATTTATATGAAAACTAAAATGTGTAGAAAGTTTAGTTAATTGCAAGAGTTAACAAAGATAGTAGTTAGAAAATTAGTAAAGTGATTAATGTTACAATGGCGACGAAAAGCAGTGCTTTATAGATTAGTCTGGTTCTACAAAATGTTGTGAAACTCAAAAGGCAAAATGCACGTGCACATGATTAAATAATAGTAAATATTGGACATGTAAAATTAATTACAACCTAATATATAAAAGCAACAATGTTTTCATTTCTAGGGGTGCATTACTCATATTAATTAACGCCAAACGCAAACTCCTTCCATTGTTTATAGCGAAATCAATTAATGTTTGCTTTCATTTAGTGTTAATTGGAGTTTCTAAACACTGTTGAATATACATTATTAGTTGATCTTGTAAGATTGCAAATTGTTTCAAATGGAAAGTGCATTCTATTAACCGTAGCTTTAAATAGTTATTATATTACGTATACCAGGTGTCTTAAAAGTCCCCCCCCCCACTTTAACTTTTGAAATAAATCGACCTACAGTTGCTAATATCTCGAAAAGAAAGAGTTTTTATTTTTTACAAAATTTTCTAAGATGTAGGAGTTGACTAAAAATTTACGAAATCGATTTTGAAGCAATATTTTAGGTCAAGCACTTTGAAATAAACATTTTTTGTCTCTTAAAATGTTTTCTAAAAACTCTTCCTTTTCGAGATATTAGCAACTGCATGTCGATTTATTTCAACACGTTTAGGGCCGCCATTTAATTTGGGTGGTCCGATTTTTATTTTCTTTATGTCATTTTCTTAGTCTTAAAACATAGACAATGAGGTATCACATTAACATACTTCCCGTTTTAAAATTTTGAGTTGCCCCCAAAATCACCCATTTTTATGGGACACTCAAAATGTCCGATTGCTTCAAAAGATACTTTGGGCTAATTTAGTATCGTTCCCCAAAGGATATTTGTTTGTTTTAACAAACACAAAAGTTAAAGAGGGGGGGGGGGGTACTTTTAAGACACCTTGTATAGTTATTTTATGTAATATCAATATAAATTACGGTAACATAAAAATATTTACGGAAAGCAATAATAATAAATAACATTTTCTTACAGTTTACATACAAATTTAATAATATTAAAAAACATATGATGCCTGTGAACATTTTTAAATTTGATTAAACTTAATGTTAAAAGAAATTAGGTCAATATCAATAAGTTGTAAATCGTTGTAATTTTTAAATAGAAATAGCACGACTGCTAACACCTACACTAGTATGTTTCCTGTTCCAATTAATTTTAAGAGACATTACTGTCCAGGTTTTGTGTAGGAAGTGCTATGTAGGGTAATAACAACTCTGAAAATACAATGGGAGAGTTTAGATTGTAAAATGTTAGAAAACTTTGTGTACCGAACTGTCCTTATTTCTGTAAATTGAAGTATTAAAAATAAAGTTCTAATTAAATAATAAATCAGTTTTTACGTCCACAAATCGAGCAAACCGTGCCAAACTAGATTTCTGTGACGGAATTTTCGCAGGTAGCTAGCTCCACGAAGCGTCTGCAGGAGTAGTTTGTACTTAAAATGGCGTAGATTTATTTACATATTATTCATTGTAATAGTGTACTAGCTGACCCGTGCGAATGTGTCGCAAGTTAGTAATACTTGTCTGATTTAATAAGTTGATTTCATCCGGAATATAAATAATCAAACTAACAGCTGTCATGTTAGTTAAACAGATTGTTAATAGATGACGCCTTTCTTTAGGAACCATATAAAGTACAATATAAAAGTTTGTTTAATCAATGTTTTAAACGAAAACACGAGTTAGCTGTTGTCTATTGTTCGTTAATAGCGGGGAACATAAGCTTTAAAAAGATGATTGAATAATTAATGTTAATGAAGAATTAAGGGAGATATCGCTTAGCGATTAAAAATACATTTGAAAAATAATATACAAGTATATTTACTGCTGTAACAAAAAAAAAAAAAAAACTTTGGAAATACATATATTTCTTTTATAAACAATTATTATTTTGTGTATACAATACTAATTATATTTGTTCCATTATGATTATTATTAGCGAATTTCCATAGGAAAAATGAGCTATTGCAGTGGCCCTTATGGTGAGACCCAAGGTCGGGAGTAGCAAATGAGCACCGATCATGGTCCCCAGAACACGTTTTTTGTTGTCATTGAAATTCATAAGTATATATGTGTTCGCACTCTAGCGGCCGCATTTTAAATCCGATTTGATCCAAATTTGGTATACGTGTTGGTTGTTTATGTCGCTCGGACGAGTTCGTTAGCCAAAAAATCAAACAACCGGAAGTACGTTTTTTGACCGGAAGTAACTATTTTTTTAGATATTTACTACGAGAATGAAATATTTTTAGAGTTTGTTTTAAAAATATAAATGCAGGATGTTATTCTTCACATTTTGTTTTTTTACGCGACCTTATAGCTCACATGGTTCCCCCAAAATCGACCAAAACGTAAAATACCATAAATGTACCCGGTTCGGTGGGCAAACTCGCGAGGCCACTATAGTTTGTTAGAATTGGGAAGGACTCTGAGTGATTAGTGAACCCTTACTACCACACAGACACGGGTGGGTCGCCTACCTGGCCTTCCCCGCTCGGGTTCCTACTGGGCATTCTAGTTTAAGAAATATGTTTTTAAATTTCATTTTATAAGTTAAAACAATTATTACCATTGTTATCTACGTAAAATAACAAGAACAAAGAGTCCAAACACGACTTGCTTTCATCAACTTTAACAAATAAACGGCTATAAATACACAAATAGCACTCATTCATTAAAGTATTGTATTTTTAAAATTTTTACACATATTTACATGCTGTTAAAATTGTCATTGCCGTATGACAATATACATCTTATCTTCTAAAGCGAGAGATAATTGTTTGTCTGCTAAATGGATCTGGAATCTCCGTCTAAGGATTTTTCATTTTTCGATTTTATATGGGGCTTTTGGCCACGAGAAATCGATTGGAAATGGTCACCAGTCTGGGAAAATTCGTTTTCTACGTCTTTTTATTAAATTAAAAAGTGAAATTTGTCCATTTTAAACAATACAAAGCACAGCTGATGCAAATGTTTTCAATGCCATTACAATAATCATCTGCTTTCTTTTAAACTGTATATTTTATTA
>JAGFPH010002511.1:113616-131706 GCA_018207615.1 Philaenus spumarius | reverse complement strand
AGGAACAAAATTGATAGGAAACTCCCGATAAATGATTTTTTAATTATCCATGTCAGGTTTTTGCAGAATTTCTCCCACTCATAAGCCCGTGAGCAATTTTTGAGATATATCGTTCGAAAGGTAATTAAAGTTACTACAATACTGTGCAAAAGTTATTCAGGTAAAGTCCTCGGTTATGTGCAAAGGTAATTCAGGTACAGTACCCGGAACAAAGAACAAAATTGATAAGAATATCCAAATAAATGATTTTTTCACTATCCGTGTAAGGTTTTTGCGCAATTTCCCCCACTCATAAGCCCGTGTGCAGTTTTTGACCTATATCATTCGAAAGGTAATTAAATTTAATTCAATCTTGTTGTTAAGGTAATTCAGGTACAGTCCCTGGAACAAAGAACAAAATTGATAGAAAGCTCCCGATAAATGATTTTTTCATTATCCGTGTAATGTTTTTGCACAATTTCTCCCACTCATAAGCCCGTGTGCAATTTTTGAGCTATATCGTTCGAAAGGTAATTAAATTTACTACAATCCTGTGCAAAGGTATTTCAGGTACAGCCCCCTGAACAAGGAACAAAATTGATAGAAAACTCCCGATAAAAGATTTTTTCATTGTCCGTGTAAGGTTTTTGCTCAATTTCTCCCACTCATAAGCCCGTGTCCAATTTTGAGCTATATCGGTCGAAAGGTAATTAAGTTTACTACAATTATGTGCAAAGGTAATTCAGGTACAGTACCCGGAACAAAGAGCAAAATTGATAAGAATTACCAAATAAATGATTTTTTTCACTATCCGTGTAAGGTTTTTGCACAATTTCCCTTACTCATAAGCCCGTGTGCAGTTTTTGAGCTATATCGTTCGAAAGGTAATTAAATTTAATACAATCTGTTGCAAAGGTAATTCAGGTACAGTCCCTGGAACTAAAAACAAAATTGATAGGAATCTCCTGATAAATGATTTTTTCACTATCCGTGTAATGTTTTTGCTCAATTTATCCCACTCATAAGCCCGTGTGCAATTTTTGAGCTATATCTTTCGAAATGTAATTAAAGTTACTATAATCCTGAACAAAAGTAATTCAGGTACAGTCCCCGGAACAAGGAACAAAATTGATAGGAATCTCCTATATAATAAATGATTTTTTTCATTATCTGTGTGAGGTTTTTGCTCAATTTCTCCCTTTCATAAGCCTGTGTGCAGTTTTTGAGCTATATCGTTCAAAAGGTAATTAAATTTACTAAAATCCTGGGCAAAAGTAATTCAGGTACAGTCCCCGGAACAAGGAACAAAATTGATAGTAAGCTCCAAATAAATGATTTTGTTATTATCCATGACAGTTTTAGCTCAATTTTTCCCACTCATAAGCCCGTGTGCAATTATTGAGCTATATCGTTTAAAAGGTAATTAAAGTTACTACAATCCTGTGTAAAAGTTATTCAGGTAAAGTCCTCGGAACAAGAAAATAAATTGATACGAAGCTAAATGATTTTTTCACTATCCGTGTAAGGTTTTTGCTCAATTTCTCCCACTCATAAGCCCATGTCCAATTTTGAGCTATATCGGTCTAAAGGTAATTAAGTTTACTACAATCCTGTGCAAAGGTAATTCAGGTACAGTCGCCGGAACAAAGAACAAAATTGATACGAAGCTCCAAACAAATGATTTTGTCACAATCAGTGTAAGATTTTTGCACAATTTCTCCCACTCATAAGCCCGTGTGCAGTTTTTGTGCTATATCGTTCGAAGGGTAATTATATTTAATACAATCCTGTGCAAAGGTAATTCAGGTACAGTCCCCGGAACAAAGAACAAAATTGATAGGAAGCTCCTGATAAATGATTTCTTCACTATATCTGTGTAAAGTTTTTGCTCAATTTCTCCCACTCATAAGCCCGGTGCAATTTTTGAGTTATATTGTTCGAAAGGTAATTAAATTTACTACAATCCTGTGAAAAGGTAATTCAGGTACCATCCCCGGAACAAAGAACAAAACTGATAGAAATCTCCTGATAAATGTTTTTTGTATTATCAATGTAAGGTAATTACACAATTTCTCCCACTCATAAACCCAAGTGCAATTTGTGAGCTATATCATTCGAAAGACAATTAAATTTACTATAATCCTGTGCAAAGATATATTTGGAACAATTTCCGCAACAAGGAACAAAATGCATAGGAATCTCTCATTATATAATACTAGGTATTCCCTGATAAAAAAATTCGGCTATAGTAATGCGGCAGTGCTGCTTACGGGTTTTTTTTTTTTCATTGTGTTGCGTAGCTCCCGGATTGAGTTATAAAACGAATATAAAAAGTAGGTATAAAATTTATCTTTTTACGTATAATTAATCTTTGTTATTATAGCCGTTACGACCACGGTTTGGATTACCCCATCTTCCGGTCACACAAATTACGCACTAATTAATTAAATAGATAAAACCATTTCTCTCACTAGTGGGATCGTCGTAAATACACTAAACACTCACGACAACACAACACATAAAACGCAGAAGTAAGGTTCATTATTGTCCACATGTTGCCCGGGAGAGGTTCCAGTTAACTACTGTAGTTAGTTTGAGTAGTTAACCAACCCTCACCCGATACTTATAATTTTATTTTTGTATATTTATTTTTCTATTTGATTTAATGTCGAAGTATATACGACCAATAATTTTTAATTTACTTTTGTTGTTTGTTCAGATGAATAAAGTAACAAGGCAAATGATTACATATATTATATAAATCAGTATATTTAAAATTAACCATTACTTGTGCTTCTAACTAGACAGAAAACGTGTAAAGTTTACCACACGCCACTCGCCATATTGCGGCAGAGTTGCCAAAAAAAAAAATATAACCGAAATAAGTACTTACACTCTTTAGTCATGTTAAGTTGTTAGCACTCTATACTTTCCTAAAAATTGGTAAACTTATTATAAGAAAACTTACAACAAAATTCCATTTGAAATTAGGGTTATGAAAATAATTTTAATTTACACATGAATATTCTGTAGCAATTATTGAAATCCAATGAAAACAAATTATTATGCAAGTTAGTATTGGTTAAGGTTTACCTTTTTTTATTATATTAATTAAATTTGTATGATATTAACCATCCATTAAAACAGGAACTATCACTTTACAACGGTTCCAAGACTTCTTTGATCCTGTAATATTAATTTTAAAATAATTAACTGCTTCAGCACAGCTGGAAGCGCACTGAATGTAATTGTCGCAGGACTGCAAAAAGTGTTTAATTTATTTTGTTTTACGTTCTCTCGGGCGTACCTTGAGATCTCTGTATCTAATACAAAAAAACGGAAATAGGGTGAAATTGTGTTATATACGGTTTTAATTACACGGAATGGATCTGTGCCGAGTTAGCGAAATAGAATATTACTTACAAACAAATAATCTAAGTATTAACAAAATTTCGTAAAGTCTACTGATAAAACCTGAACTGACGAACAAATAGATTTCTCTTCAGTAAACAAGAAAGGAGGAAAAAGTCTTAATAATTTGTGTATAATTCAAATTATTAAAGGTGTAAATTATTCAAAGAAAGTTTATAAAAGACAATGTATTAAACAATAACGTATACTGTTGTAGAAAAATCTGGTGTTGACGTATATATGTGGAGTAAAAAATACTACAACTTTAAAAACTAAAAAAGTTGGAAAAAATGCAAGCAAATGTATCCTACTGGAATTGAAAGTAAGAATAGAATAGAAACGTCACTCTTAGTTAATTTTTATAAAACAAACATATTTAAAAAATTTATATTTAAGGTGTATATTGGTATACAGATATTTACTATTAGTAATTTTCAATAATATCGATCCAGTAGTTTTCGAGATATAATAAATTATAGACAAATTTCACGAAGACCTAGCTTGTGTTATATTATGTAAAACTAGTGAGAAATAAAGCTAAGTAGTAAATTTGTTTGAAATGAAATTAATAGAAACTTTTAATTTCAGATCATATAGTACAGGGCGATTCAGGAAGAAACGGAGAGACTTTCACGATGTTAAAATAAATAAAAATGTTCATATACAACATAGATTCGGAAATGTCTTGTTTTATCGTAATCCGCAATATTTATTTTTAACTAAATATCTTTGCATGTAGGAAATATATTAAACGCAAATTTTGGATACGCATTTGTTGTTATGTCATCTTTTACCCATGTACAAAAACAAAAAAGTTTTTTCGAATTTTTTTTTAATAGCATCCGTTTAAAATTTTATGTCAATAATATCTATAAGACCGTAACTTTACAAAAACATTTCAAGAAACAAATAAACGGTATCAGAAACTGGCACAAACTTTCTCACAAACATATTTAAATTACTAAACAGTCACTGAGACTTTATAATTGTCCGAGGGGTAGGAGATAATAATATTATCTCAGTAGAGGTAATATTAAAGTAGGAGATTAACTAATAAATAATAATATTATTATTAGCTAGAGAGAAAACTATTTGATCGATTTCGAACAAATTTGCACCAAACACGTCAATTAGGCCTGTATAGATGCACGAAAAAAGGTTTTGAAAACTTTTGAAAAACAACCCTCTTTACGGCCAAAACACCCCCAAAAAACCAGTTATTAATATTAGCTAAACGAAAATTTGTTGAAAGATGCGGTTTTTGCATATGGTAGGGTGCATTAAGGGCTAAAAGTAAGCCAAATTTTATCAAAATCGTTAGAGCTGTTTTTGAAAAAGTTTTTAGGGGTATAACTCCTTAAAAAATAAAAATTTGAAAAAATGAAAAAAATGCCTGGAGATATTCCAGAACTACACCTAGATACCAAATTTCATCAAAATCGGACCGTTGGTATGGTCTCCAGCTCTGTACACATCCTAACAGACGCACAGACAGACATCACCAACAAAAATACTATTTGGTTTCAAGCAGCACCAAAACAAATAATTCCCCTAAAAACATTTTTGGGTTCAGAGAGCACCAACACAGATAATTCCACTAATAAATTTTTTGGGGCTCAGGGAGCACCAAAACAGATAATTCCACTAAAAATTCAAATTCGAAAATTTGGACGAAAACACTACTTTCTCCATATACTACGTATATATAGAAAGAGGGAGGAGAAAGTAAAGATGTCTTTTTTAATAAATAACATAGCGGGTTTTTTTATTATTTCTGTAACTTAAAAGATAACAGAGTCATTTGTTGAAAACTAAAAAAAGTTATCTTGTCCATAATAAGTCCATAATATCAAACAAATTTAGTTTTTAGCCAATAATGCAAAAACCGTTGGGTTTGTCATTAAAAATTTTATTACATTTTTCTCTAAATGTTTATATGAATAGCGGTTTTCGAGAAAAGTTTATAATAAAAATTTTTTAAATATATGAAATACGTTTTGGTTGTTTGTACATGGGTAAAAAATGGCATACCACATATGTATTCAAAATTTGCGTTCAATACAATTCCTACATCCAAAGATATTCAGTTTTTTATTTTATTTTTTATTGTGGATTACTATAAAACGATGCATTTTCGAACGTATGTTTACATGCACTTTTTTCTTTATTTTCACTGGTAGAACAAGTCCTGAAAGTTTCTCCTTTTTTCCCCGAATCACCCTACTATATTGGAATAAACTATTTAATGACACACAACTGCGTGTATTGTTTAATGTATTAATTTTTGTGACACAAATGCGTAAGAGATGTTACAGCAACATATCATTTAGGTGTAATAATAAAGTAATTTATTGTTTACCTATCTATTAAGTAATTAATATAATTAAAATGATCAACAAGTATCCCTAACAATAAACCATTGGTTTTATAATGACATAGAAAACAACATTAAACATTTGAAATGATTAACTTGTTATAAGTATATTAACTTGATTAACTTCTTGTAAGTAAAATGCATAAAGTTTTCTCGCGTAAACTTTTTCATCATTTTGAGTGTCTGCACATTGCTGTTTAGAAGTAGTTTAGGAAAAAATATCCAGAACGAAAAGAAAATAACATATGTAGCACAAAGCCCAAAAGTAATAAAAGTACGGATTACGGGCTTCCAATGTTGAGCCACATTCCTTTAACCCCGTTTGGCGGAGGACGTGGATTTCCACTGAATATCAAAACTGTCCTTTTTACTTGGAAAAATATTGACAAAGGTTCACTTTATCATTATTCATAATAAAATTTAACAAGTTACAGAGGGAAAAATTTATTTTGTGAAAGAACTAATTAAATTAAAAGGCGATTAAATGTTTGCCAAAAGTTGTAATCTCTTTCACGTTTCTATTTGCTGGTTAAGTTTTTACAATTATTGAGTAAATCATATTTTAGTAACATTAAACAAAATTTGAAATGTTTTTTTAAGAAAAACGATCTGACCATTTATTTATTGGTATACTGTCTAATATAATAATTAATAATCATTAAAGTTACAAATATATATTTTATGCATTTACAAACAAATTTAACTTTCGTATTTCGATAGTCAGTGAGTTTTTTCGTAGCCAACTATCTGTCACATGCCCTTTAGATTATAAAACAATATTACTTCCTCAGTTGTGAATGGTCGAAGCCGTATATCTACAACAGTTTCTCATGATTTCATACATATATTTTTCATCTACTAAATCTATTTTATTTTTTCATATTATACTCATTTTATTCAGTCATAAAGGCTTTGTACATAATTAACTTAGTTATTTAAGCTATTTACATTTTTGTACTGATACATTTATTACTACAACTAACAGTTAAAATAAATTTCTTTTTAATCAGAAAATATAGAAAATAATTGTAAAAATATACAGGTTACAATACTGCATTTGTATTTTTTTTTGTTCTTAGATAAAGTAAAAATCTCATATATTATTATTTACATAGTAATAAATTACGTTAATCGCTTCAATTTAATTGCCTTTTCTAAACATTTCGAATTTTTGTTTGCCCTTTTTTAGTTAAGGCTTTTAACGATAAGAGTCCTAAATTGTACGTAATATTATTTAAAGTTTGCATGATTATTTTTAATACGTAAGAAGATGTTATTTTATTTTGTAAAATAAGGAATTCTGATACAAGTTAATTAATTAAATTTTACCTACATTGACGTGTTAATTAAGGTGTACATTTGTATATTTACCACAAATACAATCGTTTCAAAAATGGCTTATAATGTTACCGCATTATTAAAATACGCACTGTTTACAGACGTAAATTTAACCATATTTTAAATTAGTAAATAATTTGTACCGATCATAAATAATACTTCACAAATGATATTAAGTACATTACGGTACTTTATACAATTGAATGTTTATGTGTAGTACTCGCATTTAGATATGTGAATTTCTAATTTAAACAAAGGAATATGAACGTGTATGTCATATTTTAAATAGATCACTAATACGTTATGATTAAATATTAAGATAAATTGATTAGCTTTGAATAATGTTAAAATACAACACATTTTGTATTTAAATTCGTACTACATTAAGTTGCATCAGTTATTACTTCTATAATGGAAGTATATTAAGTGATACATCATAAAATTATTAATAGAAGCATAGAGTATATACATCATATTGGTACATCATATTAATTATTGCAGCATAGGACTAATTAACTCAACGATGGATACAAAACACTTGACCCTTAACTTGTAAACTAATTTAAAGTTTTCAACTATGCTAAGTGTAACAAGCTGAGTCATTTTCGATAAAGATAGTTCGCCTTTAAATACGTTGAAATATTAATGGTCTTTAAAATTTTGTAGGTGAGTGGTGTGGCATTGCAATATCATCAAATTGATTTTATTCAATCAAATTAAAGATTAAGTTTTGTATTTTACAGGTCGTATTTGACTTCCAAGGACAAAGCAACAATTTATGATCAATCGATAGTAAAGAATTAAGGTAATGCAATATTCACTAAACACTATAGTATGTATCCTTCAGGTTGGCCGAGGCTACCTGAGGCCACCCTAAAATCTCTCGCCACCTGAAATGAGTTACCTACTTGCTGTGTTCCTAAAACGTTAAACTTTTTTGAGCTAACCATAATTTGACATTTTTAAACATATTTTTGGAATCTATTCAAAAACATGAAAAATTATACCAAACTCGAGTATGCTAGATTTTAAAATTAGTATTAATCACTAAAACAAGTTAACTGTTTGTACCTCATTAAATATTAAATGTTGTGATACAAAAATCGAGTTTGGTATCATTTTTTATAAATTTTTTAGTAGATTCCAAATATGTATTTAAAAATTTAAAATTATGGTTTGCTGAAAAGAGTATCTTCGTAGGAACACACCCAGTAGGTCACTCATTCCCTAGACAGCTGCAGCCCTGACGGGGTCACGTGCCGAGTGCGGCCGAGCCGGATACGACCCAGCAAAAATTGTTGCTGTAGAGACACTGCTAGTAATTTACAGCACCTCATGCGACCCATTGTTCTAGAGAAGAATTTTTGCTGTGCGTCGTTTTAACTTAATTTACTCCTAGTTCATGTACGGTCTGTCAGAGCCACATATTAGCCTAGAGATGTATCGATGAGCATACTCTAGTTTCCAGCTGTTACCTTGGAGAGGTTTGGGGTTGGACTTTAAGCAACCATATTTAAATTTGTTTGCTTTTTATAAATTTTTACATTAAAAAGAATTAGCTGCATGGCTTCGTCATTACTTAAAACAGCTATATATAAAATCGTTTGTAACCTAACCTAATCTCACCTAACCTAACCTAGATGTGTTGGGTCGCTAGTGGAACTATGACAAATTGGTGGGTCGTCCGCGACAAGGGTCGCATTATGCATGACACCCCTGACGGAAGCGGTGATTGATTATAAGGGTAGCCTCTGGTAGTACTGGGTCCATCAGCCAACCTGTTGTATACAGACTATAAACTACAAAGATTTACACCCTAACATATGTTTAGTGTTTCCTTATAAATAAACTCATTATTTCCATACTTATTTAGTAGAAAAATATGAGTTGCAATTAGCTTCATAAATATTGTTACACGTTTTAAATTTAGTAAATTAGGTATTATTATCATACCACCTCTGAGAAATTCACTTGGTGAAAATATGTATATGGTATTGAATAACGTAACTCAATTTGTTGTGAGACGAACTGAAAGCGCTGGAAATAAATTAAATAAGACTGGTCATAGACGAGAATTTAATAGAATCTCTTTTGTCTCTCATTTAAATCTCTTCTCAATTAATTGAATTCCGTATATTGTCCTAAGTTACACATTATACATTTGTTTAGTTGGATATGCTTATTTTTTGAATAATCGATATAAATATATATTTTACGTCCGTTGTATCATATGTGTGAGAGCATGTTGGAATTTACATTTTTGAAATTGCGATAAAGGTATTAATCACAAAAAGGCATTAATGTTATGTGGCTTTTAATAATATATTCAAAGTTTTAAGGTTCAAATTGTAGTCTCAAAAATTCAAATACTTGGGTAACCTTGCTTAAAAACAGTGAAGTTTGTTTCGAATATTTGAATATATATTCAACATCAGTTACTTTTTAATTACAGGTATGGATGAGAAAATATAAGAATTTTAAAGCAGTTTAATTAGTTTTACAATACAACTTATAAATTCCCTTTAAATATGCCAACCAACTTAACTCTTGTTGCATTATAAGATATTATTTAAGAACTTGCAATAGTAATCAATATAACAAATCTACTATAACGGTTATAAAATATTCGTTACTTGTGAATTAATGAAACCGTTACAATACGCCATGAACGTAAGTATCGTGTCAAAGGTTAATTATCAGTACTAAATATTTTCAGTATTCAAATTTGAAACTCTCTTCGTGTCAAGCTTAGGTGGTCGGGTTGGAATTGGGTTGCGGCCGATACAAGTTGTTGCCATGGTTACATTTATTATGAGAGAATAACGCGTTACTGTTCCAATATTCAACTAGTTACTTGCAACAGACAACACAACCGAGTAAGTTAATTAGCTTTAACAATCCAAACAAGTTTAAAAGCATTGTTGGTACGAATAAGGTGTTTTGAAAGACTCCTTTCAAGTAACGGTTTTAAAAATATAAATACTGATTTTATACAGTGCTTAGGCTTACAAGCATATATGAAACCAAAGTACCTAATGAATTACCGTTACAATTTATAAGCTTTATTATTTTACCTATAATACGGAAGTATGTCCTCTTTTATAACACTACTACTTCAAGTAGGGTAAACATATTGAGCCAAATTTAATTTTATCCTGATGAAAAGGGTTGGGAATGTTTTGGCATTGGTTGATAAATTGTAAATGCCAAGGCAATAATGGCCCAACAGACTCCTAGCCTTGACTGCTGAGCATGCCCGGAGTCAAAGTAGTGATAAAAGAATAATAATTTAGGTACGTACCTTTTGAAAACGTCAATTCCTATTCCTTATTCCTTTATTTGTGGGTGACCGGTTTCGATCTCTTAATCAGACCATTTTAGAATCTTGCACTATATAAAAGTTCCGTTCAGCTGAACATCGTTAAACTATTTCACACAACACATACATGAACAGAAAACACATCACAAAACGTTTAAAAAATGTAAAAAAGTAAAAGTCATATCATCATTTACTGTAAATCCATGAAGGGCATGTCCTACAATGCGTGTCCGAGAGTTTGGATAGACTTAGGCATTATCAGTTTCCCCCCCTTATGTCAACATGTCTATGTTCACAGAATATTTATTTAAAAGGTTAAAGATGGGGTTTGATGACATTTTTTATTTATCATTTAAGACATTATCAGGTGTGTTTTTTTAAGGCTTTGTATATTTCGTATTCTTCAAGAGTGTCCATTTTGCGGTTTTTATGGCAGAAGTGCAAGATATACATATTTTCGTAAATACCTAAAATGAAGTGATAACAGCATATTCAACTCAGAATAGAGTGAACATGGTGGACGGCCTGAAAAAACAACGAGGGTCTCTACTTTTACCCTACAAAATATATTACTGGATAATGTGTTTGATTAAAATAAAATTGCCATCAGTTCGTGTAGTACAAAATGAGATAAGAATATCATGGATTAAGCGTTGAATATGCTTATTATATATATATATATATCATGTATACCTGGTTCGTTGAATCGGTTCAGTTAGCCAAAATCGAATATGTTGATCTATACACACAGTAGATTGAAATGCCAACAATGGTTCTTCCTAAACAAAAATTCCTTTCTGAGTCCGGCCGATATGAGTTGGTCAAAGGATGGTGCTTGATAAATAGGTCTGTTATTTTTAAATAGTATTTTTTTTATGATTATGCATCTCCGATGTATATCTAATAATCTGCTTGCGATTTTTCACTGGAGCTTAATAGTTCTCAATGTTTATGTTTGCCAGTTAACAAGTATAATTTAGTATTTGCATCAGTATTTAAAAATTTAATTTGTTTAAAACTGCATGTGTGAAAACAACGTTTACTAAATATTATTGTCGTACACATATACAACGTATAACTTAAGCACGCCCGTGCTGAAGCTGAAACTAAAAGGTTTTTGTTATTATGTAAGCTGCCTGATTGGAAGTAATAACAATTATTATTGTGAAAATAACTATGTTTACCGATAGGTACCCGAAACCGCGATCGTCACAACTGTAATAACTAAGGATTTTATATACAGTGGACTGGTAAACTTATACCTATTTTAACAATAACTAATTGTTGAAGTTTCGTTCCAAGTATGCCTGATTATTTTATTTACGTTTGTGACAACAAAAATGGATTACAACACCACTCTGAATTAAAATCAACCATAATTCAAAGTCATTCAAACTCAGTCAAAGTTGAAACACCAATACATAATCTATATATATAAAAATGAATTGCTGTTCGTTAGTCTCGCTAAAACTCGAGAACGGCTGGACCGATTTGGCTAATTTTGGTCTTAAAATGTTTGCAGTAGGTCATAGAAGGTTTATACGTAAAAAAAATTGAAGAGTTTCCCGAAAAAGTTTCAAATTTGGAAGAAACTCAACCGCCTTTACTGTATGAACTCAAAACCATAGCTTAAAAAAACAGCTGTTCGTATAAAAAGCTTAGCAATCATTACCATAGCAACATTACTTAGCAAATTTATAATCACTTTAATACTCTTCAAAACTAACAGATTTTTAAGGTTAGACTGAAAAACTATTAACAAACACAAGGAAAAATCAACGAAAAATGCTTACAGAATTATAATTCAACTCAAACATTGGTTGTTAAATACCTATTTATATAGGCCTACTTAGAGATAAGCTGTTTAAAATATTGTTTATATAAAATAAATCATAACTATGAGTTTTTTAATACTTTTCAAAATATATTTTCGCTATCAATAATAATAATAACAAACAAATGATTTGACACCATGCATAACCATAAACATACACGAGTTTAAACATATTATATTGAAAACTAAACAAACAAACTGAATTAAACTAAATGCCATTAACATATCACATTCGTAACTTTATTTTGATATATAATTGCATATTTAAATACTAAACAATAAATATCTTATACTAATTAGGCCTATACATTTAAAATTACAAACTCTATTTGAACCAGTTTGTTACATCCTAAATTAACGCGGATGTTACAAAGTGATTCAAATATCTTTTCTACGACCCCCAGCTAATTTAAACCCTCGCTAAGAAAGGGTTAAAAGAAATTCGAAATTTTAGGGCGGTTTGGGGGGGGGGGGTCAAAGTTACTAAAAATCCCTATAAGAACGAATTGGAATGAAATTTGGTACGTAGCTTCCTTTTAGGCTGTAGGTGCTCGCAACATTGTCAATGAAATTAAGTGAAAGTCAAACTTAGTAAAAACTATAAATTAAAACGATATATTTAAAGCTTTTTCATGTTAGATAGTAGTTTACAGGAATACAATTTTCAGTGCTTTCTTAAATAGCGTAGCCTTATTTTCATGACCACAGTAGGATACGCACGGGTATTCAACGAACACTTAAAAAGAATACAATTATGTCAAAAAGACTGAAAATACTAACAACCACGGGCAACGCCGTACGGGTCAGCTAGTAGATCAATTATATTTTAATTTCAACAAACCTTACTGCAATAGCATAGGTTCATTGTCTCACACACTTCCCCACATAAAAATGCCACAAGAAGGATACAAGCATACATAACGTTCTTTTTTAATACATGCTAAATAGAAAACTTACGCTACCAAGGTATGGAAAGTATTAACACTTAGGAAATAATTCTGTACAATAAGTTGATAAAAGAACGCTTAAACTGAATTTAAAACAAAATATCTTTATTTTTGTTTTGTTGTCGTGATTACTTCACGCGAATCGGAACACTGGAAGTGGAATAACAAAATTAATTAGACCTGCCAGCTGAGTTGTTGCCGTTTTCACTATTTCCTAATCACACTTATACTAAATACTTTTATTTTTTCAATCAGTGTGGTATTTTTTATGCCAAATGTGTATGATTTGATGTACTACTAACGGTAAATTTTTTTAAATCCTTTTGCATTTAATAGTTTGTCATTACAACTTTAAAACATAACTAAGTAATGTATATGTATACCTTTTTTCCGTCTTGCAACTTATTTTCTGTAGTGTAAAACTACGCGCGTTTCAGGAACACGTTCCCATCTTCAGGTTTATACAATTTAAATAAAATTTTACTCACATGTGAGCACGTCATAATTTAGCAAACACACACATACACACATATCAAACACGAATTATTGCACATATAAAATTAAAAACATAAAACAAAAAACAAAGTTTAAACATTTTTAAAAACAGTTTTCTTTAGGTCATGCTACCGTTGCACCGGTCACTGGTCGACTGTAATATTATACATATACATTACTTAGTTGTTAAACTATTGCAACTGGAGACATAAAAATGAATTTAAAACATAATTCAACTACTAAGATTGTTATGAAATAGGATGTTTATTATTATGAAAATGAAACCAATTTGTTTACATTATAATATATCACCGAAAGGTTTATCGTTATTTGAATTCAGAGATACAATTGTATTATTTTTATCTTCAATTGGGTTGCTTTTATGTGTTTGTATTAATTAACAGCCTGAATAAATTTCAACTTTTATTCCTTTGTAATAAACAACAACGAAAGATAATAAATTACTGTAGGTGATTTTTAATCTGGCGTAGTACACATTGTACTCGGGATTTTGTTATATGTTACTAACAATATAATCGGCACATGCTAAAAGGGCCTCAGTCACAAAAAATGGCAAAATGAGTTAAACATAAAAAGTGGATGTTTGAAGATAGCTTTATAAGTCCATGCTAAAAGGGACTCAGTCACATGCATTGTTAACCTACATATTGGCTTATGAATTTCTCAATGTATGCTAGAAGGACCTCAGTCACGGACTGAGGCCCTTCTAGCACGCGCCGCATGGTGGCACTATTAGTTTATTTTGCCTGCTTGATCAGCTGATGTCATCACTGTTTTGTTTTCTTGTTTATAACCCTACTTAGGCAGTCTAAACTGTTGTGTGTGGTTTACAAGAATGAATCATTGTTTATTTTAGCATATTTTATAAGTTTTAAAGTTAAATTTACCTGAAAACATCATGGAAGACCCAGTAGACAATATAGAAAGTGAAGAATCTGTTGGTAGGAAGCGTAAAGGCAACAAAGACTTATGGAAAAGGAATAGAGTTAAAATGGCTAGGGTTAGTAATAAAGAGTTTGTGGATGAAAAAGGAAACGTCATTGTACCTTCAAAATCGACAGGAAATCCCTGCAGGTAAGCTTGACAATTTAATAACAAAGTAACACAATATTGTACAGCCACTATTTTCAAAATCTAACGTAGACTAACATTTTTGGCTACTAGAATAACAAGCCCTAAGGCTTTTCCTTGAAAACTAGGCCTAACCTAAAATACTATAGCCATAAGTTTTAAAATCTAATATTAACTAAAAATGTTGGCTAATTAGCCATAACCAGCCCTAAGACTTTTCCAACTTGACCTAACCTAAAATACTTTTTTGTAACTTGGAGCATAAAAGTACTTTGTGATGCAATCATGGGCCTAGGCATTGTAAAATAAATTATTTAATGCCTACATATTTTATAATAAAAATAAAGTTTGGTCTTTCCCTTCATAAAATAACCTAACCCAAAGCGCCGCCACCTATACCTAAAATATCCCAGTGTTCTGCTCTCCTTTCATTTATTCCTGTTAATTAATTATTGTGCTCTCTTTCAGTTGCAAGAGAAGAAACTGTTTTAAGAACAAATCAGAAGATGATAAAGCTGACATTTTGGCGAGGTTTTATGATCTGCCTTCCAAAAATTAACAAGATTTACATCTGCAACACTAATTGCTGTTCTTCCAGTACAACGGCGGGCGGCGGCGCCCTCGAAAAGATGAAGAAGCCAGACAAAATAGCAACACTTTTCAATATCATGTTCTGGTAGGATCAGTAAGAGAACAGGTATGTTTAAAAGCTTTCTTAGCTCTCCACTCAGTTACTTTAAAAAGAGTTAAAAGATTGAGATCACTGAAACTATTAGGCAAAAGTCCTAATGACAAAAGAGGTAAGGACATTAAAAAAGCCCATCTGCCAGAAACAATTCAACTTTTAAGAGAACATATTGAAAGTTTTCCTCAAAAGCAAACCCGTTATGCTTCAAAGACACATAATTACTTAGATGCAAGGTTAAGCAAAAAAATATTGTGTAAACTTTACAATGAAAAAAATGAAAACAACAAAGTTAGCGAGTCATTCTTTGCCAAGTTTTTTGATGAAAATTATAATTTACACTTTGGTGTACCACAAAGTGACTGCTGTTGCTTTTGTGACGAAATAAAAATTAAGTTGAAAAGCCCTCATTTAAATGAAGCAGCTAAAAGAGCGGCAGTTGCGGAGCTTGTTATTCATAAAAGACGAGCGTCAAAATTTTATTCTCGTTTGAAAAAAGAAACTGAAACCAAAGACGAGCCACATGTCCTCGCTATCTGATTTGATTTCATGCAGAATGTTCAACTTCCTCACATCCCTGTTCAGGAAACGTTCTACCTCCGTCAACTGTCGACCAGTGTATTTTGTATACATGACATTAAACAGAATAACTCAGTTATTTATCTTTACCACGAAGGTTTGGCCAAAAAAGGACCGAATGAGGTTTGCTCCTTAGTTTATGACTTTGTGAAGAGTGTCCTCCCACAATACACATAGCTTCATGTCTACTCAGACAACTGTGGGGGCCAAAATAAAAATCATGCCCTAGCTAGAATGCTTTTGGCTTTGACCGACACAAAACGTTTTTCAAAAATTGAACAGTTTTTCCCTGTCCGAGGACATTCCTTTCTACCTTGTGACAGGGATTTTTCCATAATCAAGAAAGCACTGAAAAAACATGACAGAATTTATGGCATTCATGAGCTGACAAGCATTATCATCCAGTCAAGTGAAACCCATAAGTTCATTGTTAAAGAAATTGAATCAGAAGAAATTGTCGAGTTCCAAAGGTGGTGGCCACGTTATTATAAAAAAAATCCACGTTGTGTATCAGACTAGAAAAAATCCAAGACTGTTCCTAGGGACAAGAACATGAACTTTATGATTAGCAAATTTATGCATTTTACCTACTACTCCAACTTTGACTCCCAAATTGTGGCAAGACACTTCATCGATTCCGAGATTACTCACACTTTTCGCCTTAAGCAAGCTGGAGTCAAAGAAGTTAAGCCCCCACATGAAGTAGCCTACTCTTTGAAGAAAGTGCCTATAAAACCTGGCAAAATAAGTGACATTAAGAAGTTAATGCCATGCATTCCTGATGATTTTTTGGACTTCTACAACGACCTCTTAGCCTGGCCCACTGCTGAAAACCTAAATGACGATGAGGAAATAGAATAAATGAATACAGTTTACTGTAAATTTACACGTTTTTGTTAGCTATATTACATATGATCCTCAAAAACTGCCATTATTAATAAATATATAACAAAAGTCAACTATTAATGATGGGGTTTCCTTGTTAAAATCTCGCAGTATGCTAAAAAGGCCTAAGTCCACACCTTTAAAATATTTTTTTTAAATTAACTAAACATGAAAAAAATTTAAAACAGTGTAAAATAGGAAAATACATTTTAGTACTACATTTTGGTTAGTTTGTATTATTAAAAAAAAATTTTGGGCTGCATATTAACAGTTTTTTTTTGTTTTCTCAAAACTACGTTGTCTGGACTGAGGCCCTTTTAGCATGTGCCGATTTTATTGTTGCTATAAATGTATTGCTGTATATTGTTCCGGAACTCCCTGCAACCGTAGTTTTGTAATAATAAGGTGACAGTTCCAATAAACGTAGGTACAAAAAGTTACGTTTCCCATTTTTCTCTATTTTGAAGGTGATAAGATATTGAGTAAATATTTGATGGACATAGTTGTTGTGTAATCTTTTATTAGGGTAAAAAACTTATTTCCGCTCAAATATTTTTAAATGCCGGATGTTAAAATGTTTAATGTTAAATATATCTAAAATTATAACCTTTTTAAACCCCATCAGGCATACAAAATTAAAAAGAATTGAAAGAGAAAATAGTAGCTAAAAAAATAAATACTAAAGACCTAAATATTATTAATCAATTTAATTAACATCCGGAATTAGGCTCTGGGCCAGTTTTGTTTGTTTTGGCAGAAAACATGTACCAATCTTACAAAAGAATAATTAAAGGAACGGAAGCAATACTGGGCCACATAGATTGGTACTGTTCAAAACTTACCTTAAAATTTAAATATCACCAAAAGTAGGAATATTTCAGCTTATCTCTTACAATGCACAGGATACCTAAAGGTTACCTCAATAAACTATAGAAATAGGTATAATTTTAGGTTTATTAACCAAGTTAAGTAAAAGTTTATATGCCCTTAATACAAAAAGAAATTATTAATATGCCCTTAATACAAAAAAGATTGAGATTTTTAAAAAGAAAACATATATATTTTATTAAATTGAATTTAAAAACCCTCCCCAAAAGTAAAAATTAAAAACCCTCCCTTTTTAATAATAATTACAGAAATTATACAAAAGAT
>JAGFPH010002511.1:90055-108616 GCA_018207615.1 Philaenus spumarius | reverse complement strand
CTGAGAAAACTTGGTCTAGAAGTCGAGTTAGAACTTGAGCGCCAGTACAGAGTCCAAATGGGACTCGTGTAAACTGGTAGAGCATCCAAGGGGTACAAAAACTGGTGAGATGTTTAGAACTCTCGGTGAGTGGAATCTGATGGTAGGCTGAATTGAGGTCAAACACAGTGAAAAACTTGGCTCCCACAAACCAATTGAAGCACTGGTGCAGATTAGGAAGGGGTACGGCTTCGATTACGATATGTTGATTTAGTTTTCGATAATCGATGACCATTCGGGGTTTCTTTTCAGGATGTTGAACAAGAAACGCTGGAGAAGAATAATTGGAAATGCTTTTCTCTACTACTCCTTTTTCAACGAGGTCCTTGATGTGCTCCCTCAAAAATTGCATTTTCGGAGGGGCCAATTGATAGGGCTGGCTTTTCACCGTTATATTGTCTTTCAGCACTATTTCATATTTAATTAGGTCGGTGAGTCCTAATTCAGTAGTAAGGACATCAGGGAAATTTTCTATAAGTCCTGAGATCTCCTTTTGACATTTGTCATCAAGGTGACTCAGTGGATTTTCGGTGACCTGAGTAGCAGAGGATAAAGTAACTGTAGGAGGTAACCTTTTTTGAAAATTTACTAATTGAAAGGGTTTAGCCTTATAAAATTTAAACGTGAAGGTGCCTTGGAAAAGATCTAAAATGAGTCGACTTTTCAGAAAGAAATCGGGCCCTAGGATGAGAGGACACGACAGCTGAGGTGCCACTAAAATTTCAAAATTCCAGCTGCAGTGCTGAATTTTAATATGGACTTTACAAGCTAGATTGATCCCTAGCTTTTCTCCGTTTGCGGTGAGGCACTCCGATTCTACCTCTTGAATTTCTTTAATTACATTTAAAGATTCTAAATGTTCAAAAAGATCAGAAGACATGATGCTCCTGACTGAGCCAGAGTCTAACAAGGCGTTAGTCTTAAAATTTTTAAAATTCACTTCAACAAGAGGTAGAATCTTGTTGCTCAAACCTCTAGATTTTAAGGACTTATAAGTTTTTCTCGTGAGAGAATTATTAGCTAAGGGAGAAAAACCATTGATCTTATCTTTATCTTTTTTGAAAGAATGGCACTCCCAGTTATAGTGACCAGTTGTTCTGCAGTTGAGGCACGTGGGCCTTAAGTAAAAGGGTGCAACTAATCCCTGTTTAAAATTTGAAGAGTGACAAGATTTAGTGGATGTTGAGAGATTACTCTCATGTTTAGAATGTAGTTTGGACCTATACTGATTGTGTATTACCCCAGGTTTAGTATGGAAGGGAACAGATTTATTTAAAAAAGGTGTCTTACGTGGTAAGGTTTTATTTAAGTATGCAGATTTAAAAAAAGATTGATAAAATTTGATGTGACTATAGTCGTTTCTTACTGTAGGAGCTTTGATTGGAAAAACGACTAATTTCCGCCCCTTGAGTCGTTTTTTGGATGAGAAGAAAAATTGTTTTGATACTGTCGACGTTGATTAGGATACTGCCTACACTGTGGGCTAGTATGACCTCTTTGGCCACAATTGTAACAGGTTACGGGTGACCTTATGGGTCTAAACTCGGGTTCCGACCTAGAGAAGCTTTTTTTGGTAGCCAATCTTTCTTGATCTGTGTATAAGGTATTATTGACTTGGGCACAGATGGTATCCAAGTCATTAAAGTTAACAGGCCTTTTTGCGAAAACCAGACAGTTTCGTACTTCCGGCGAGAGAGCATCTACAATAACCTGGGTGATTTCGGCTTCGTTTTTATTGACAAGAAGCACCTGCGCTGCTTCCTTGATGTCGGAGACAAAATGGTGCAGAGTCTCTCCCAAACCTTGAGGTCTAAAGAAAAGATCCTGCTCCAAAGTGTTCCGACGTTTAGCAGGAATAAAATTGTCTAGAGCCTCTCTGTGGAAAGCATGAAACGTCGTATGCTTACACAAGCAAGAGCTTAACGGTTCCTTTGCGTAGGGCATAAGGATACTTAAAATATTTCTTTTAATGTCCGGGTAAATTCTACATAAGGACAAGGCAATTTTGATGAATTTAATAAGCTTCTCTAAATCGAAGCCGTCTGTTACGGGCAAAGTTGCTATTAACTTTTCAGCGGGATGGCTGAGTTTGCCATAGACTACTTCAGGAGTGGACTCCTGTGCCAAAATAACGGGAGCAGGTACGGAGCCTGTGTTTAGCGAATTTCTTTCGCTTGACTGCTGCCCTAAAAATGGAATGGTGGGAACTGTGGCCACGTTGATTTGGTGCGGCGCTGCGGACTGCGTAGAAACTGCCGAGACATTTAAATTATCTGCAGAGAGCGACTGGAAATTTAATTTAAGCATTTGCAGAGCTGCCAACATGCGGTTACATTCTGCATTGTGTTCAGTGGCATTTAAATTTAAGTTATTGATACCTGTAATTAATAGGCTCAGCCTAGCCTCAAACAGTTCGAGCCTTGTATTGAAACGAACTAATGCTAAATTTTGTGTGGAGTTTAAATCAGAAAATGTATCATTTAAATCGTCAAGAGTTTCCTGAGCAAGGTCTAACTGCTCCTCAACATTATCAACAGTGATCTTATTAGCACAAGGCTCAGAACCCGCCTGAAGTAGGCCTCGCAAACTAGGTCGCATTGTCCTTACAGTGCCAACACCGCCTCCTCGCACCATTACCTCAAAAGAAAGTTCTGGCTTCCTAAGATAATCAACTATTTGTTGTAAGTCCGACATGTTTATTTAATTTAATAAAAAAAAGCCAGGTGATAATTTGGAAAAGAGTAAAAAAAAAGCTATGTGTACGTGAATAAAAAAAAGGAATTAAAGACAGATACAAACAGAGAGAAATTTTGTAATTTTTTTTGAATTTTATTAAGTTTTTATCTATTTTTGGATTTTATGAAATTTTATTAATTTTTTTGGATTTTATAGTTTTTTGTATTTTTTTTTGTTTTTATTTGTCTCTGCTTGGATATATCTAAAATTGTATGTAAAAAGGGAACCCCCAAAAAAAAACAAGAATTTTTTAAAGTTTCATCAAAAAAAAATATAGATTTATGAAATATGTCGTAGTATGAGAAAGGTGCGACGGATGAAGGAAAAATCGGTAGGAAACAAGAACAAGGACCATTGAGTTACCACCAAACGAAAAATTAAACTAGATAAATAACTATAATCACAGAGTGTGACTAAAAGCAAAACTAAATTTAGGCCTATCCGACAACCGGACAGCTGAACCAAATTTTTTTTTTAAAAAAACGGAAAGTAACCACGCAATCTGCTAACAGAAAACATGTACCAATCTTACAAAAGAATAATTAAAGGAACGGAAGCAATACTGGGCCACATAGATTGGTACTGTTCAAAACTTACCTTAGAATTTAAATATCACCAAAAGCAGGAATATTTCAGCTTATCTCTTACAATGCACAGGATACCTAGAGGTTAGCTCAATAAACTATAGAAATAGGTATAATTTTTGGTTTTATTAACCAAAATAAAGTTTACATGCCCTTAATACAAAAAGAAATTATTAACATGCCCTTAATACAAAAAAGTTTGAGATTTAAAAAAAGAAAACATATATATTTTATTAAATTGAATTTAAAAACCCTCCCCAAAAATAAAAATCAAAAACCCTCCCTTTTAAATAATAATTACAGAAATTATACAAAAGATTTACAAGTTACAAAATTTTAACATGAAATACCATGGATTTGTTTTAAGAATAAATATATATGTCGTTGGCCAACTCTAAAAGGTAATTATATAATTAAATAAATAGACAAGATTAATTATGAGACGTCTCTCTATATATATAAAAAAGGTGTAAAATTTCTAATGTGTAGCCCTTAGGGCTAAGGTCCGAAATGTGCTAGCTTGCTCCTCCCAATTTATTAAATACTAACATATCCTAAATAGTACACATATACAAAAATTACTTTCAAAATACAGCCTATTTAACACTTAACATAAAAGGAAAAGAACAACTGCAGATAGTTCTCATTTTAAATTAAGTTCTGTCTCTAATCAAAACACTGTAGAAATATTTTGTTTATATTTTTAATGTTCAGTTGGAAAGTAGGCCTTTTCTAAGCGTAGCTGTTGCAGGTTATGCCATTGTATTAAAACATTCCCTGAAGTTGGACCAGTATAACTGTATAACACAAATAACAATTTCTTTTTTAGAAAACTTGCAGTTATTTAAATAAGCATAAAATGATAGTTCTTTGAGTTGGCTGTTTTATTGAAATTTGTAGCACAAGATGGCAAATTGCTACTTAGATTGTGATGGTTAATATAACATGTGTAATGTTGCATAACACTGTCTGTACATGTTAGGTAAGCCACATGGTAACATAAAAGAAATGTTAACGTTTAGTTACATATCAGCAATATTTTGCTTATAGCTTATTAAAAGTTTTCAATATCTGTTACACTGTAGAAATACTACACAGTTATAGTTAATTAATGCATAACACTTTAGGCTTGTTTGTGGAAATATGTTTAGGCTTTAACAATAACCAAAATGATATCGGCTTTATAGTTTTTGTAGGCTGTAAGATTTACATTTAAAATTTAGGCTGTAGTAAAAAGAAATACATAGGTTTCTCTAATAAATTGAACAAAATGAGTTAGGAAATTGTACATGAACCAAAAGTGGAAATAACCTAATTAAGTTTTACAAGTAATATTTTATAATTATTAAGGTAAAGCTAAAATATTCTACCTGGTATCCGGAAAACAAAAGGTTTAGAAGTAATTCATGTTGTTCAGCGACACACCGCGTTATCGCGATCAAATTATTAAGAAATATGACATAACTACCACTTGGCAGCGTCTTCAAGTTTCGTTCGTAACGGTCTAATGGCCGACCTTCTAGTAACCCTCATGACAAAGCGAATTTTAAACTCAATAGATAAGGAACAGCTGATGGTTGTCGGTTACAACGACCTGTGTTAAGTTATGCACGATAATAAGTAATACCGTACAGAGTCGACATCTGGCGGAGAAAAGGATCACTATTTGGGGACTGTCGGTAAGGACAAATGATAGAAGTTGTAAGTTGTTGATGGGACGTTACACATTTAAAAAAAACCACATGAACATTGAACACATCTAAATATAATTATTATAAAAATGAATGATTGTTTCTTTGTCCTCTATACACTCAAAAACTATTCGACCGATTTTACTAAAAGTTTCACAGATAATCCACATTACACTTGCTACCCCTTACAATAAAGATAAATCGAACTAACTTCCTACAAGCTATAAGCTAAAACTGTGTAATATTATTCTTAACTGATGTAAAACATAATATGCAATACTTAATTCAAAGTCATAAAATGGTATATCTACCCTTAAAATTAAATAATAATTAAAAAGGGATAGATAGCTGGCTACCAAAGACAAATAATTTACAATAACATTAAACAGACATTTGTTCAAAACGCGCTCTTCCACTTGCCCTTATCATAAGAATCTTATTTTAACCACAAGTCACTTCAAAATAAATGTTTCAATACACTCACTAAATTGTGTTTGTTAATTTAATGTAAGTTTATATTTATATACTAAAATCAAGAAATAGCAAAGCATTCTGAGTCCACTAGTTGTGTTAGTCTTTAACAATTTCTATTGGTTTTAGATTACTTACCAAAGTTTGTAAGATACACCTTTCGAAAAGAATAAGTTGATAATAATTAGTATCTGCACTACTTCGTAAAAACATCTTCCAATATATTATAATATATAAATTTATTTATTTATTCTTAGAACTCACACAACCTTGACGATAGAAAAACAGGTACGTGTTTTTATTTATTGACATTATTTCAATGATAAACTGTATTTTATCTTTTGAGAAGATACATTTTTTAAGATATATCCTCGTATTGATAAGTTCTCACAGCTTATATCCTGTGTAAACTCATAATCCCAAGTTTTTGTTCTTCCAACATAATTCCCTTAATCTACCTGAAACAAATTTCCCCAACTCCCTAAAGATGACATTATTTGAATGGTTTCTGAAATACGAATGGCTTTTATAATTTGTAGTTTTATTTTACTGGACTTTAAATTTTTTATTTCAGTAAATTTTCTTGACACTTAACTGTATTATTACATTGATGTATTTTGTATACGGTTAGAACCATTTTGTAGTGAAGTTACTATTCAACGATAAAAGGAAAAGTTTAAAATATAATCTTATCTTATTAAACGAGCAATTCTTGTATATTTGTTGATAAATTTATTTCGGGGATCTCGCTAACGGCTCTAACGGTTTTGATGAAAATTTGCATATATGGGTTTTTTTGACGTCAGGAATCGAATGCGCTGGGTCTTGCGTCTGCAAAAATGCGCATTAAATTTAAACTCTAAACTTCTTAGTTCTTTTATATACTAGCTTTGAAGTCACTAAGTATAGGCGAATAGAAAATATACAAGAATTGCTCGTTTAATAAGATAAGATTTAACAAACATAAATCATTAACAATGTATCAGATGGTATAACTTTCAACTTATTTCTTTATTCAAACACTGAACGTGGTAAAACATTATTTTACGTAATAATTCAAACAATATTTTTGAGCTGTTATTAAACGTTCTGAAAACTTTTCACAAGTCTGTATTCTTTGCATTTCTATAAAGGTAATATAAATTATGTAATGATTATAACTATTATTTGTTATTTCTAAAATACATAAACAATATCAAATATGGCCTATTCGTTGAAAAGGTTACACAATCTACATGTCTAACCTAAGGTTTTTGGTCGTCAGGATTCGATTGCGCTAGGTTTTATATATGCAAAAAAATCTAATAAAATGTTGGAACTAATTACACTCATGTTTTTTTTTTATTTAAATAAAAAGTTGAGATGTACGAAAGATCGAAAAATATTCATATTTATTCAATATGGGATTCGCATTTACATACATTTTTCTAAAAAAAACAATTAAAAAAATACTAAGCGATGCTCGGTCGCCCAGGTACTATCGGTCGCCAAGGTAGGTAGTTAATATTACTAACTTTTTAATCGAAAAGAACGGTTGATTGGTGATCAAAAGTCATAAAAAATATCACTTAAACCAAAAATGTAACATACTTTAACTACACGATAGTCCGATTGTAATAATGTTACGGAATATGTTTTACTAAAAACAGTCCACAGTTTTGATATTAATAGAACTATTTTCAATGTGGAGATTAATGAATACATCAGTATTTTGTTTTGAGGCATAGTGTATTGTAGGCCTACATAAGTTTATAAATTATAGTATTACAACATTGTCATAATTATCATTAAAACCAAAATATATTTATTAATTCACTACTATAAACAGATAGGCTTTATAGATATGTATCCACGACCAACTCATATTACGTTTCACAGATGATTTTCCGTAATATTCCAAAAAACCTGAGACTATTTTAAATTATGAAGTTAAGGCCTATAAAAAGCAAGATTCTTTATGGTTGGGGGAGGTAGGGAAAGATTATTGTGAGTCCGTCATTTTTTCGGAGTATGTATAAAGTTATGTTTAGCCTATAATATGTCGCTCTTTTTATCTTTTAATTTTTTTATCTCGCGTTCTTTTGTGTGGACACAGCAGTGACGTTGTTGTTCTTGTGATGACCTATTTATCATTTTGTGTACATTTTAAAATTGTGTTTTCTTTTCTTTTTTCTTCTCTCTTCTTTTTTCATAATTTATTATTGTAAAGTTATGTTGTACACGACTCGGGCCCACGCACAGGCCTAGTGTCTATGTGGGCACTAATCCATAGATGATAATTTTTTTAGTTAATGTTTTGTAAAATTTTATTTCTGGAATAAATAAATAAAATCTAACAAAAAATTACAAAAAGAATGAATTACAGTTTTATTATTTTGATTCTTCATTGCCAGGTCTAGGACATTTTGAAGATGCATTTACCGTAATCCTATTTGTAAAGTTAAACCAACTCTATAGACGGGACAGGACATGGACTGTTGCACTGTTTTAGCGAGATAACTGTGTGTTGTTGTGTTTAATGTTTGGCTGTTAGGAACGACTTTCTCTTTTTACGAGGGACGTTGTTACTTTTGCAGTAATAAAGATATCATTGTGCATGGCAATAAACATAGATATGAGAAACACAAGATTAATTTCCCAGTATGACATAGATTAACAAATAATTAGTATTGACATGATTACAATTCTTTTTAGACTTAGAATTAAATAAGCTTTCAAATGATATGCCACAAAACGATATTTGGTTAAACCACTCGAAATCAATTATAAAAAAATGAAAATGGCTATAACTCAAAATTTTTAAATACTTCCAAATATCGTTGTGTGGCACATCATTTGAAAGCTTATTTAATTCTAACTCTAAAAAGAATAATAATTAATATTAAAACAAAAATAGTACAGCAAAATGGGGCAAAATCGGAAAACACGATTAATTGGCCGCCATTTTTAAACGGTTACAGATATGGATGTGAAAATTTCACCGATGGTTTTTTCTTTAAATTCTACATCGAAATGATGTATCACATGACCATCTTCCTATTTAAAAAAACAAAGTTACTTTCAAAATGGCGGATCCAAGATGGCGGATAATTTTTTTGAAATCTTTATAAAATAGTATTTTTACATAGAGTAGGTACCTCAATCACATCTACCTTAAAAATTGCCTTATATACGAAATATTAAACCGTCCGAAGAGTTAATTGTCACCCTGTATATTATTTCTCAAAGGTGTTTTTTTCTTCTTTTTTTTGCATCGCCATATCTCCCCTAATTCTTCATCAAAATTTACAATACAAACATAATTTTAAAGCTTATGTTCGTCACTATTGACATACAATACAAAACTAGCTTAAAAATATTGTTTTCGTAAAAAAATGCTTTCCAAACACTTTCATATATTAAAGGTGTATTTTGTTCCAACGCCATTCCTCCCTAAATTTTTCATCAAAAATTATAGTTACAAACATCGTTTTAAAGCTTATGTTCGTCACTATTGACATACAATACAAAACTAGCTTAAAAATATTGTTTTCGTAAAAAAATGCTTTCCAAACACTTTCATATATTAAAGGTGTATTTTGTTCCAACGCCATTCCTTCCTAAATTCTTCATCAAAAATTATAGTTACAAACATCGTTTTAAAGCTTATGTTCCCCGCTATTGACGGAAAATGTACAAATGTCTTAAAATTAATGTTTTCGTTGGAAAAATTTAGTAAACAAACTTTCGTAAATAAGAAAACGTAAATTAACTGTATTAAATCAACGTATTAAATTAGGTAAGTATTCGAACTTGTGAAATATTCGAACTGATACAAAATAATATTGAAAACACAATAATACCTCATTACCACTGGTGATTTGATAAAGAAAATGTTGTTTCTTCCATACCTTAAGGGTCTGCTGTAGTGGCGGTCATCTTGGATTTTTATCCCATAAGAGCAATGTTAAATTTCAAACCATTTATTTCGTTTACTTTTTATCATAAAATTGTTTGCAAGGTCTCATTTTAAGCACAGTCATAATACGCATCCAATTTACATTTTATTAATGCTTTTGATTTGTTATGTAATTGACATTTTGTAAGTACAAAGTTTGCATTTTTTTCCTAACATAATAAAATATCAATAATGAAAAATAATTTAACAAGTCGGATCCGAAATTTTATAAAGAATATTCAGGTTTTTTTTTTCAACACTCAATTACAAAAGATAGACTTTTAAAATGGTTTGAAATGAAGCAATGTCAAAGCGTTCAGCTGCAAGAAATTGCACTGTTTAGATAGGGATACAGTGAGAAGCGGTTGCGTTTCCGGTTGCTTTCTCATTTACTGGAGCAGACCCTTAATGCTCGGCAGGAGTGAAAAAATACTTCTGAGTTGACCGCAGCTCCCCAAGTGACAGCAACAGTAGGCGATGATAACCACCTAGGTTTTTCGCCTTTAAAAACAAAAAAATCAAAAAATCCAAATGACAGCGTGTATATGTGTTTCATTCTTCCGCTAGCAAATATAGTACAGCTTCATACAGACGTAACTCTGACTGTAAACATGTTGAAATTCGCATGTGTGAGTATGTGTTATCAACACACAGTTTCACACAGTTTTCTCTCACACATTCAAAATTAATGGATATATTATTTTTCTAGTATTCCTCCGAGCAACAAGTTGATGTGATAACCACCAGAATGCAGACTAAACAGTGGAGTAGGAACACAAATTCAGCGCATACGTGCTTCCATAATAAAGCAGATTTTTCGTCATAAATTATCAAAATTTATTGAAGTTAATTTATTTGAAAAAGATAATTAAACTTCAAATGTGGTTGAGCTTTTTTTTACATGTTTGATATTTCCATTATGTATAAGGAAAAAACAGCACACTTTGATTTTTACTACGCCAAAGATGATATTAAGTTAAAATCCATTAAAAAAACTAAATGATATCCACATTAGAACTGTCCTAACCTTTAAAATTACATATTCAGAATAATTGTATTTATTTGGTTATTGATACTAATATTATATGATTCTATAAGTAGTACGGCAATAAATTATATTTGTTTAAAATCGACCTAGTCTTTCATAAAGAATTTGAAACCATGTTGCCTCCACCAAAGAAATTAATTGTTACATCAACAGCAATAGGCCTACTATCATAATCTGGATCTATAGGTACGCCAATACACATTATAAACATAATAAATGGGTCAAGAATTCCATAACATATTGTACAATTTGATATAGTTTGAATACTTATAAAAATTGTATTTCTTAATTTTATGATTGTAAGAAGAATATGGATCAACTCTTGTTTAGTGGTACCTATTTTATTTCAAATTATAAAACAATGTATTAAATCCTAGAGTAATTCCAAACAATAATTTCGCAATCCTATACAAATTCATTATAGCTTCAGAATGAATGATAAAATTAATTAGCATTGAATTCGTTTTCGGTTTCTGCTTATATTATTTCAAATTAATTATTTTAATGAATACGCGTTTGAAAGAAATGGTATTGAGACGAATATAATCAAATACGAACGATGAGTACCATAACGAAGTTAACATAATGGTTTATTTCTAAGCAAAATATTTAGTTTGCGTTATCGTAATACAATACAAAAATGGTAACGATTTATAATTCTTTGTATTTATGAGCTCATTACAGATTGTATTTAAAGTTTACCAATATTATTCAATTTAAAAATGTATTCCATAAGAATTTGTATTACTCTTTAAATTATACAATAATTATGTCGTAGGAGCTAATCAAACCTTAAGAGTTTGGTTACTCTTTTTATACTAGATTAAAACTAGTGAATTTCACAGTAAACGTTTCAAAATCTTCAGTATTTTCAAAAATAAGTAAGCCTATTAGCTTTTTTAGAATTAATATGTTCCACTAATTTATTTATAATCTATTTTATATGAATTTGGCAATACATTTTGATTTGACGGAAAATGAAGAAGAAGAGTGCCCAGCTGAAAGTCATAAAATCCCAAGAAGCGACGCAGGCTACCAGGACAACCAATACGATCAGAAAGAAGAAACGCAACATGGGTGAGGAATACCAGACAAAAGTAGCAAAATTATAAGAGCTATACAGAGAGATAGAGTTTGACAGTAAAGATTGTTCTTGCAGTTAAAGTTATCTCTTGAGTATCCCTTTTGATGAAAGGAAAGAAGTATTCGAAATGTTTTGGAAAAGTGGGATTTTCCCCAGAAAATCCTTCTTTGAGTATCCTTGTGAAACTACTGCCAGTAATGCAGCGCCAGCCACGAAATTATTTAAAAGGCCATAGTCAAGTGTTTCCTAAATATGTAAATAGTTTTTGTTTATGCATTTAGAGTATTAAATAGAAGATTAGCTAGAGCTTTGAAAACGGAAGAATCAGGTGTGCAACCTGGGTGGATTTACGTGGTAATTACTGATTAGTAACAGGCAACTTGTAAACCTATAATCTTGAACTTTTTTATGATTACATAAGTCTTGGTATGTTTTACATGTTTTACTTTGGAAAAGAGTGATACAACGGCTTTATAAGTAAAAAGAAGCAAAACCTTTTACTTGCGGTTTTTAAAACAAATCCTTATATGATTAAAAATATAAAGCAAAACCTTGATTCAAGGTAAGAGCAAATCCCTGTTTGGTTGATCCATATACTTCAAAAGTAGCAAATGAATAAAACTTATCTGTTACTTCAAATATAAAGCAAGTCCTTTGGAATTAGTCAAATGATGCAATGGGGGAATTTTCAATACACGCCAATTTTCAGCCTATATGCTAAGTGCGTCCGCTTTAAATATTAGTGATTATTACGTAGAAATTTTAAACAATAAAAAATAAAGTAATTTCTACTCATTTAGGCAACAAATATAAAAAATAAAAGGTCAGCTCCTAGCACAGGAAATGCGAAATTTGCTTAGTAGTGAACGTTTTATGTGGTGCCCGGGAATTTTTACAAGTGGGGATGTAATTTGGTTGAGTCCGTCCACGACGATAGGATTTGGAAGAATTTTGCAATCAGACAAAGTTTACTTTCAACTGAACTGCCTATTAATTTTATTACTTAAGCTAAAAGACGTTTAAGTCTTTGACACAAATTAAATTACACGCAATATTTAACTTTGTATGTTTAATTGCATAATATGTTATATACAAAGATTAAATACTATTTTGAAATATAAATTTGTTTAAAAAAAAATATTAAAATATATACGTATTGTAAATAATATACATACAATTTATTTGTAGGGAACGTTTTAAAAAACAGTAGATATTACGTTAGCTAAGAAATATTTTGTTTAAATAGGGATAGAGAGAAATGAAATTATACAATTGACCATTTACCACACTTTGTTGGGATTATAATGAATTTCATATGATTTAATAGCTATAATAACTCTCCATAGGTAAGCTCATGTTGATATTTAGTAAATAATAGCATGCTAGTGTTTGTATAGGCCTAGGTATAATTATCAACAGTCAAATATATGAAACGGGATTATAACGTTTTCATTTGCAGGAGTGCAGTATTCATATTAATTAATGCCAAACGCAATCTGCTTTCCATTGTATCGAAATTAATGTGTTGCTTGCATTTAGTGCTAATTAGAGTTTTGAAAACATTGTGGTGTTTGTATTATGTATTGTTCTCATGGAATTAAAATTAGACTGAACTGTATTTACTTTAGTTAGTGCAGTTATTAAACTATTTGTTTTAATTGTGTCATATCAAAAATGTTACGTAACAAAACTTTTTATATATAGTATTTAAAAACATGTATTCATAAAGCAATAATAACAGAATAATAATCTTACAAAAGCAATAATCTTACTACCTAGCAAATGTAAAAAAAATGAATATTAAAAGTATGAAATATATTATGTAAGTTGTTAGAACTCTAAGAAAAACGATACATAATGAATTTACCCATTGTAATTCAAAAATAAAAAAAAATTATGCTTGAGACCACACTTGAGAAGGGTAACTATGGCGTTATTCTGATGAATATAAAATATAATATGGAAAGTGTTTTCTGTTATTTTAAGCTGGACACCTGAATCAACTGTTTATCTGTCATTTTATTAAATTGGTTGCTATGGTAATGAATGTAAATGCATTCAAGAAACATGCGTTGGTTCATCAGTCTAGGCCTAACCTAAAATTATTAAAGATTATACATTCGAATCAACTGTTTTATCTGTTATTTTATTCATTTGGTTGCTATGGTAATGAATGAAAATGCATTCAAGAAACATGTGTTGGGTCATCACTCTAGGCCTAACCTAAAAATATTTTTCATCACACTGTATCGAAAATAGTCACAGCTTTGCGTATTGAAAATAGCGTTTTGCTGGTCTAGGTCTGCAAAATCAGCTGGAATTTTTGCCGACCTCTAAATTAGTTATAAATTATAACACCAGTAAGTATGATTTGAAATGTCGTCTTATTAATTTATTAGATATAATAACGATTTTAACAAAGAAACAAACATGAGTAACAATAAAAATTACATTTTGGTACTATTTACAAGAATTAAGTAAAACAAATGAACTTATAACTTATTATTTAAAAAATCAGTATTTATTCATGTAAAAAGTATCGTTCGTAGTGTACTTATTAAAATTGTGTCTATTAAATATTACGCGATGATTTGATATCAGCTGTTCCAATTAATTTAGTGAACTTAAATAATGTATTGTTGCCATGTAATGTTTGCGGTTATTCTAGGGTGAAATTAAAGATAAAATAATTACAGAATAAAACAGCAAACACAAGATAAACTTTTCCTTAAAAATCAATGCCTAGGCCCATAAATTCTTAAGGTATTTATTTGTATCGCTCTTGATATTAAAATCAGCTGATCTCAATAATTTAGTTAGTGCTATAAACGTAAACTATGTTGTCATTGTACTTCAGGAATGTTACTGAGAAACAATAGGTTATTTCTAAAAATATATATATTAAATTTATTATTAATATATTAATAACATTGTGATGAAAAGTATCGTTCATCACACGGGCCAAAAGTGGTTTTTCGATAGTTAAACTTAAGCTCCTATCGAAAAGCGTCACTTTCGGTCCTAGTGATGAAATATACTATTGTTTGTTTAATATTAATTTTATTTATTTCTGATGCATTATTATATAAAAATATTAGCTTTCTGCACTTCTTCATCATTTATTTAAACTGAACCATATTTGCATTTTTTTATTTGCCGCTAAGGGGTGAACATGTAATAACAACCCTTATAACACTAAAAATCATAATGTATTTGCATTTTGCTAAAGGGGGGCTGGTGAGCGAAGCGAGTTTACTATATTTCTGAATATATATGTCAAACAGGTAGATCCATTAAAACGAAATTATTAAAGGAACACTTATATTGTTGGAAGAATGGTAAAACAGATTCAAATTTTCCTGACAACTTATTATATTCAGGTCATACATTTAATCCCGTTGATAATGTTAAAGTCTGACATAATGTCAAAGATTTAGAAATGTAAATAGTTTGAACATTTTAGAAATAAACAGACTGGTTCTAATGTAAATGACAAGGTACATAACCCATCCCCTTCGTTGAAACCCACTATATTTACACAACCTGTTAGTTCTATGTCCCTCTCAATTGCTCAAAGGTTATAGCTCCTTCCATTGCTATTCCACCCCACCACAGCCTAGATGTTAGTTTTAAGTTGTTTCTGTTTATTTTAGTTCTTGCTCTCAGTTGTCTGATGATGCTTACCAACGAAACAATTGCAGCAAATATCTTGTTTTTGTGAAATTTAGTTTTGTTTTAATGATTACGTTTTTATGGAAAGTATATTGCTCTAATTAAATAATAACTTACTTCCATAAATTTACTGAATTTTATGTCGCTGTGTTTCGGAAAGGCATCTCAAAAAACATATTAAAATAAATGTACTAACCAATATCAACTATTTTTTTATATCCAAAATCAGAACGATGTTACAATTTTATGCTCTAACTAACCAGTTGAACCGAAATAGGAAATAGACATATAACTTAAAATCTAAAATTATAACTGGTTCTGCGTTGCAAATATGTAGACGGAGAAACTGCTGAAGCAAACAATTCTAAATATTTTCCATGGCATTATTTAAAAAAATTCAATACCATTGTGATTAAATTTCGAAACAAAATAACTAAACTATATTTAGTAATATATAACTATAGTCTACATCAACCTAACTTATGTACGTCAATCGACTTTAAATATTATAAATTATAAGAAAGTGTTAAACCCAAAACTGTAAAAAATGTATTTATTCTTAACGGGAGCTAGACGCGGCACGATCCAATCTCTAAACTCGATTAGCGCCTTTAAACGCAAATACACAAACTCGTGCTTAGATGATTCCACAGTTCACGAAACTTCCAATAGAGTGCAGGGTGATGTTCTTTGAGTATGTTTAGACCAAATACAAATTTAATATAAGCAATGTCTGTGACGCCTTATCAGTCTGTGTTCTGTCGCCAGAGCAAGTGAGTACTATCGCAAGGGTTCTCAGCGCGGCTTATGCCTGTAGACGCATCTTTTCACTCAGCTGTTCCTTGTTTGTTTGTACTGACAGCTGACTAATATTCAGTTCTTGTTTTTCTAACTTTAGTACGTAATTGTTTTATTTTTTTAAACAACAATAAGTATTGCTTTATATAATTAGTTTTTTAATAATTAATTGTAAATTAAAAGTTTAGTTTAAAACATCTGGTGTGCACATCACACAACTTTCCTTACCAAAATAGATGCTGTATCAATTATCAAATTTCTCGAGCGAGAGATTGATGATACCATTTTCGAGTTAATAGGAGTATCCGTTTCGAAGAAAGCGGTACTAACTTCAAAACGGTTAATCCCACGGACCTGATTTTGGTCTCAATCGATTTCTAACCTCACAAAATGTCAAATTTGATACCAAATACGGCTAGTTTAAAAAAAGACATTTTTACCCCCAAAAACGCCCTTTTTGGGGGCAATTTTTGAAAAAATGGAAAAAGTTGAGTGGGGTATCGTTTTTGACATTATTTTGGACGCTGAATCGAATGAGGCCATTTTCAAGTCGATAGGAGCAGTTATTTCAGAGATAAAAACAAAATAACTTGGTTTTTGTAATAACTTTTTTCAACGAATTTTTAATGGTCTTTCGCGTACATAGGGTGTTAAGGGGGTCGGAGTAGAGTATGTTAGCAAAGTTTAATCAAAATCGTTAGAGGGAATTTGGAGTAAATACCAAAAATGTGCTAAAAACTGCTCCCACGGTAAGACACCACCTCCGATTTGCTTCAAATTTACATGGGTTTAATTGTTTACATGTTTGAAGATATCCTGTAAATTTCAGTTCGATCCGTCCAGCCGTTTGCCCTGTGCACTCCGGACACACACACACACAGACACACAGACACACAGACACACAGACAGACCAATTGCCAAAAATGCATTTTTTGGACTCAGGGGGCCTTGAAACGTAAAGATATTATGAAAACTCGACATCGAATTGTTGGGTCGATCGCAATACTTACCTTACCTAGTATAGGGTAAGGAAATTAAAAAACATTATAATAATTTTAAAATTAGTTGAGTATTTTTCTTGTGTACCTTAACCCCAAGAATCAAAATTTAAAAAGAATAGTGAAAAAACAAATATATATATTTTTTAACTATATAAATAAAAAAACAGAACACAGTTTCTCATAAAAAACTTTTAATAATTCAAACGCGTTTCGATGACCAGGTCATCATTATCAGTGATGGTTACAAACTTATAACTAATTTGGTAACATGGTTCTTAACTATATATGGGCAGAGTCTTAGTAGGGGGGGGTCGTCTAAACATGTAACGACCAATGGGAGAACAGTAACTTAATGATTGTAATGGGGATAGTGACTAAAGGGGGAAAAACACGAATATATATAAAAAGAGATAACAAAATAACATATGTATAAGTTAGAATAATGCATAATACAGATACACTCATAAACTGTATATGTGAACATTAGGATATATAATTTAAATGCTGATAAGTGAAAATATTACATCAATCAAAATACGTACATATAGACAACAAAGAATAAGAAGTAGATTTTAAGTCAAAAATTACATAATAAACCACAATACTAATACATATATTTACATAGTCTATATATACATTTTGTATATATATATATATATATATATACAAAAATATCAGTTACTTGTCTTGTTGCAGTCATATTGATCTTAAAAGACCTATACTATTTTTGTGATTAATTATAGGTTGGTTATAAGTACTTCATATAAAAACTGTTATTTATACAACTATTTAGAATGCCTGCCCCAAATTAGTTTCACTAACAAATCCAGGCGATTTAATCAAAATTATTTTAAAACCTTAAAACAAATTGTTTTAAATTATTAAGTAATATTCTTAAATTATTTAGTGTTAGTTAAAATTGTTTTAACAAAAGTTCCATTCAAGTCAAAATAACCTATAGAAACATTTTTGTAATATTAAAAAATGTATAAAAGTTTCAACATTTGTAATACTTTTACTTTTGTATCACTGTACAAATGTGTACGTAAAACACATGTTCATGTCTTGCGTAAAATGATAAGTAAAAATGCTTTGTAAACGATTCTACAGATATGAAAGTTCCTTATCATCTTATGAATCTTAAATCATTGGAGTTTCCATTCACGGTTCTAAATTCGGTAGACATAATGGAAAAAATGTGATGTTAAAAAAATGTTAAAACCAAAAGATAAGACAAAGTAAAAAGTCTAAATGGAGCTTACAACTTGAATTTGTTTAAATTATCAAATAATATTAAAGTCAAACATCTGGCTCACTTATATCAATAATACTTTTAGAACAAAACTATATTTTTTTACCGTTTGTTGGTTTAGTTAACATTTTACAAGAATCAACAGATTGAGACAATATTTCAATTAACAAAAAATGTCAGTATTACTGAATGTAACATGTTAATATTACTGAATGTAACATGTCGATATTACTGAATGTAACATGTCG
>JAGFPH010002511.1:79207-90045 GCA_018207615.1 Philaenus spumarius | reverse complement strand
CATGTCGATATTACTGAATGTAACATGTCAATATTACTGAATGTAACGTGTCAATATTACTGAATGTAACAAGGTTTCAGTATTGCATTCAGTAAATGTCTATGGGAGGATATAATAAATTATAAGTTTGTTACATTTATTATTCAAAGTTGGTTTCAAAGTAATGCGATAAATTTGTAGTGACGTTATGACTTGACACGTCCTTATAAATATGCAGTAATATTATCACTTCACTCTGTCAGGGCTGCCGGAAGACAGTTAAAAGTTATTATCGATTCAAATTTGTTTTTCCACTTAATGTTAAACTTTTTATTTGAATTTTAAAATTAAAGTTTTGAATGCACCCGTCGATTGTACCTTAACTGCATTCATGATTTATTCAACATTAGTAAGCATAAACAATGCAAAATTTATATTTTAAAATAATAGACTAAATAAACTAACATCTGGTCATATTGGTATTACAGTATTTTTTATACAATTGACTGAATACTATTAAAATGACTCAGTAATGATACAAATTGTGTTTGCTGTACCTTTAACCAAACTGTGAGCTATTATTTGGCACAATGTAAATTTGGAACATTTAAAATGTCTTTTTAAACCATTCTTTACTTTTAGTGTACCATACGTACACATTGTTAGGATATGTTGTGTTTTGTGTAATGTTTTATTTGAACTATAATAGCTTTTTAATAATAATTGAGTTTGGTTATTTTTTTAACTTTATATTGTATAGGATAGTATTAAATTGTATTAGATTTGGTTTTAATACAAACTATTGTATTTGTTATGTTATAATAGGGTGACTAAATATCATTTTAAGAGAAAACCGGGACACATCCAGCCGGGCACCAAATGACTCTCGGGGCTCCCCATTTTACCCAGGTTATAGGTTTAAAGGTTTTGTTTGCGTATTACAGATGATGGGTGAAATCAGCTGGTAAGTTAAACGAATATTTATTTCTTCTTTAAATGTTACTCCACGTACGTACACACGTTTTTATAGGAGTTGATAGGTTAGTGTGTATTGTTTTTACTTCAATAAACTTGAATAAACATACACAAACATCACATGATGTTACATCCATTTATTAGAAATATCTTTTATAGATATCTACAAATATCTTGCAGATGATGTATGTATATCTAATGTAAACATCTATTAGATGTATATTTAAGTGACATTTGAACGATTAATAGATATATATCACACATAAAAGTCTAAGGTTTATATATCTTTTAGATATTTGGTAAGGATATAATGGATATTTTCTATATATCTTTGTGCTATCCGGGTTCTCGTAACACAAAGCTTACACAATAATTAATTTGCTATTCCGAAGAGTCTGAACGTTCCTGAACCAATACAGCTGACAACACAGGAACAGGTTCACCGCTTTTCCGCCATAATTCTAACTTACTAAAACATTCACCACCATAATTAGAGCATAGGACTACTTAAGTATTCCATTAAGTTTCGCAGGTGCTTTTAAGACATCGCTGGTGCGCTACCATAAGGGGTAAATTATTCCCTTAGATGATCAGTCAAATTTCGGTTTGAAACACCTTGAATAAAAATATTACATACTTCGGTTATGAATTATTCTGATATTAAATAGATTTTAAGTTATGTAGATAATATTATATGGTTTAGAGTTACTATTCTAAATTGTTGTACGAATATACATTTAAAGCATTTTTAATGTTTATGTTTATACGTTAGTTGATAGTATGTTAGAAGTAGCTATAAGTTACTACGACATTCAAAATGGTAACAATAATATGTTTACAATCTATAATACATACAAATGAGTGCAAGAAATACCTTATAACTATTCTAGTTTCTCAAAAAAACTGCTATATATTATCCTTTACTACGGTTCTACATTGTATTTTACAAAAACTTTCTCCCAAGCATACATACACGACTTAAATGTGGATAAAAATACGTGTGATTCACTTTATTTTGTCTGTCAATATAAAATTTCTCTAAAAAGTCTAAAATACGATAGAATCTCAGTAATGAGTCGTAGACAATACTAATTATATTTATTGACTGACATAATAAGTAGTTGTATGACATCGAAAATTAGAATTGATGCACATATTATAAACAATGTTTGTGACTACAGGTCAGTCGATCATGCATACCTATTGGTATGTTTACCATTGGTTTAGTTCGTTATTGGAGGCGAGGGTTTTGTATCGATTTTAATGTGATTTACATGTTCTTAATATTTTTTCGGTGAATATCTTCTTGTGGTTAGTTTTATAAAAAAAATTCCACTTTTTAACACAAATTAAACTTTTATGCGTCTGATGTAAAATGTTTGGACAGAATAATTTAAAAGTTAAAGCTACATATTCCAGACTCTGTATCAATTCAAGTAAAAATAGATAAAAAGAAGATTCATATGAGTATACATTTAATAAAATTGGAGTTTCTGTCTGTGATTTAAAAATATAAGCTTCTTTCTAAGCTCATGTGGTTATTCACACATTATACAAACATAAACACACATTTATAATTAATTGTTTTGTCTGTCTTTCTGTCTGTTTGTTTGGCCGGGCTAATCTCCGGTTTGACTTTACCGATTTTAACGAAATTGTCATTAACATGTAGAGGACTATTCAGAGAATATTTTATTCTACTTTTTATTCCGAAAATATATAAAATTCCTGTACAAAATTTAAAAATTAATGACAAAATTAGGGATTTTGTGGACAAATGTTAGGGATATTGCGTCTCTATTTCGATCTATGTCTTACAGGTCACAGCAACCCCCACCACTCAATTTAGGTCCAAGTGCATCTGTCCTAATCAATCATGATTTCCGTAAAAATTCCTATTAAAAATGAATAAAATATGAACAAAATTATGGATTTTGTGGTTTGCATTGGCATACCATATGTCACCTCAGGCGAGCGAAGCGAGCTCCTGGTCTTAAATATATACTATAATAGTAGTGTCAGATTAAGCATTTTTACTAAAAATTAAAATGTAGTTCAGATGATCAGATTCTGGATAGTGTACAACCGATACCAAATGCAAAATTTTTGTATATTATATGTTTACAAAATTGTGAAATCATCAAAGTTTTAAAGATGATAACATGTAACAGTTAGGTTATTACCATTGAAATAGTATTTATTTTATTTGCACATAAACAATTTATATCCAGTAATAACCAGTTGTTAATAGTTATTCATTTAATGAATAACAGTTATTGTTCAAATATACATTGAATTAATGTTAACGAGAAAATAATTGTCCTGTAATTTACTTCATCACATTAAATTAGATTTATGTTAAATTAGCAAAATGTATTATTCAAATATAGTTTTAATAATTCAATTAATTAAATCAATCTCTAATTTACTTCAACACATTAAATTAGACAAACCTTTAACTTATGATGTTGAATAATTTTATTTATTTATAAACGATTGAGGAGCTATTTACAAAAAGTGCCTTAATTCAAAAGTAAACTTTTCATGAGAAAGGAAAAGCAGTCTAACATTAATTGTGTCAGTCATATGCTGTTAGAATTTTATCATTATTTTCATAATACATTTAAAACAGTATTTTAACAGTCAAAACTTTACCTGTAGTTATTAATAATTAATTTTTTTTTAAATTATCGTTACACGAACAATAGTTGTTTTTGAAAAGAAAATAAGACTACATTTAACATGTTACGATATTTACAACTATTTTTTGTTAAACAATTAAGACCAAGATTGTCAAATTTATTAGGAAACAAGGAAATAACATAATAACATAATTTATATTATTAAAACAGTTTTCAAGACACAAATACCAATATTGAAGAAATAATATTGCAATGTAAACAAAAGTTTGAAAATCACAAACAAATATACAATTAAAAGCCAAGCATCTTCATCACTACTATTTTCATCACAATCATTTATTGCAACATGTTCCTCTACACTTGCAAGACTTTCGTAAAAAGATTGATTGGACTGTTTCTGTAAAAAAACTGGAAGTCTCTTTAGGTCCGCTAACTTTGCTGGATTCAGAGGAATTGAAGACTGACTGAAAGTATAAACTTAAATTCAGACAACCTGGAAGTCTCACTCTGTTTCTAGCACATATTTTATGCCAAGGATACAAAAATAATAGTCAGCATCGTTATTAGTGACATTGTTTGAATACCCTCTATATTTCCTTATAACATCTAATCTCACCAAACTTGTGAAGCTTGCCAAATTACGATCAGCTGACTTAAGTCATACGGTATTTGTTACAAAACAACCTTTGTCCTGGACTATGGTTGTTTTAGTAAAAGTGCTCTATTTTTAAAAGCTTATTTCTATTGGACTATTGCTGTTTTAGAATGTTTCTTAGTTTATATTACGAACACCAGATAGAACTACAGAACTGATAAAAATATTGAATACTGAAATTTTGGACTAAGGCACTTTTTGTAAATAACTCCTCAATTGTATAACCACTATATTATCTTAGTTTTTCTCAAAACATTTTCTCCAAACTACTTCTAATTTTCTGAAAATGATAAAGTCTCATTAAAAACATAACTTTGGATTTTAGTGGTAGATCGTCTGTTATGATAATTTCTCGTAATAAATCGCCTCAAACTATTAAAACTGCTCCGAGTATAAGCAATTAAAGTAGCTAATTAGGTAATTAAAACGAGTTGTAGTATTCCTCACAGTAATATTTTATCCTAGTCTGACACATTACTACTCTTAAAATAGTTTATAATTTATTTTCTTCTTCCTCTTCGCCTCGTTGAAATAATCTTCATAAATTACTGAAAATGCTGTGCAGTTTCGCTTTGTTTCTAAATGCTAACACTGTTGTATATATTAAATTAAGGAAGGTTAAATTTCATCACGACGTCGGATGGAAATTATTATTCACTGATCCAGGTAAGTTCTTAAACTACAAGAAACACTTTAATTATAAATGTTATTTTGAAAAAATGTTGTTGTTTATTAAAAAAATCAATTTAATAAATATTTAATAATAGACATTTTTGTTTACTAAAAACCAATAACACCTAAATGATTTATTTGTATTTGTAATAAATTTTAAGAGGAGGCAATTAATTAAGTAGCAAAATTACATATTTTTATATATTTTTTAGTATCCAGGTTTGCAATTGTAATAAAATAGTACAAAAACTTATATTTTTCCGTCAATGACCACTTTTTGTTTATTTATTTTGTGCTTTTTGGGATGTCAATCTCATAATCAAAAAGCTCTCCTTGAATGGATGCCATCAAAACATTAAGTAAAACGACAGAAACACAAAAAAACAATAACACATTTAAAACATAATTAATACATGTACAATAAATTGATAACTCGAATTTCAATGATATCGAAATGGAAATTTATCAAAGGAAATATATATATTATATACTTGGAAGATACTAATTCTAAATAATAGTATACAAATTTAAATGATAATTGTTCATTATCGATTAAAAATAAATAATACATTCTTTTTCCGTCTTAATTCGAAAACCTCTGTAATTTGGAACTTTTGTCACTTCCCCTCAGAAACCCTCTAATAGTCGAAAATAAATATTCCGTTAATTCGCAGTATTTTCAACATCATATAGCCTCTAAAATTCGAATCTCGTTTTACACGTGCCTCTACAATACAAATTTCGTTGCTATAATTCGAAGTCAACCTCTAGAGTTCGAGTTTCCCCTCCCCCATTAGCCTCTGAAATTCGAAGTTAACCTCTAGAGTTCGAGTTTTCCCCCATTAGCCTCTGAAATTCGAAGTTAACCTCTAGAGTTCGAATTTTCCCCCATTAACCTCTGAAATTCGAAGTTAATACAAAAAGCAAGCCTGTTGAAACAAAAGCTAGTGTGTACATACGGAGAACAACTTCCACTTAATTCTCCCATGCGCTAAGGTAAAAGTATTGCGTAGACGGTAATCTCCAGGGTCAAGACTATTGCCAGTGTTTTTTATTGATTTTTTGCAGCTTGTTTAGTTATATTACAGTTCGTTTTTGTACTTTTGTATCATACAATAAACATTAACTTCTATTAAAGTAATAAAAATACGAAAAACTTCGTATTTCGCGAGTTACGAGTACTTACCTGATTTAATACATTGATTTGGTTCAATTAATTACGTTTGTTTATTTACATTTTTTTATAAATAACAGTTTATAACGCTTGCATATGGAATGAAAACAATCAAACTATCAGCTGTCATGTTAGTTAAACAGATAGTTAAAAGATGGCGTCTTTCATTAGGAACCATATGAAGTACAACATAAAAGTTTTATTAATCAACTATTGTAACAAAAACATGCATTTTAAGCTATTTGTATATTTTTCGTCAATAGCGGAGAACATAAGCTTTAAAATGATGCTTGAACAATTAATTTAGTTTAAGAATTAAGGGACATATCGCTTAGCGACAAAAAAAAAACTTTGATAACTAATAAATAAAGGATCGAACTTTTTAACTTTTCATCTTAATTGTTTTATTGCCTGATTGTTCTTTATAATTTTGTTCAGTTTTTTTAAACTTATGCAACGTTACGACATATTATGCAAAGTTATAAACATGTTAACAAGCGTTTTGTAGTGGATTCTTAACTCGGTAGTTCAAACTTCGTTTAATTCGAACTAAAAATTGTTTTCCCTTGGATTTCGAATTAGTGAAGTGCTACTGTATAATATTATAGAAAATAATTACATTCTACACATGTTCATACTCAATCATGGTGACGTTAAAGAAACTACATTATATTGGTCAAAGCATTTATTTAATGTGTTTATTTTGTATGATTGATTGTGGACAATTTTAATATTACACATTTGTTCGTAGTAGATTGTAAGTACAGTAGCCTCTTGTGGTAATTTAGTAATCTGTTAGTAAAAATAGCTAAATGTAATTTACAACCTTCTGATTGTGTTTGCAGTAGAGACATAACCTCTGAAGACGATGCTATGTTTTAAAGGATACATTTGATAGTAAATATTAGTCTTGTCCCGTATTACCTACCCCCCCCCCCCCCCCCCCGGATTTTTTTCTTTATTTGTAAAGATTAGCAATTGCAGTGAGACTCTTATGGGGAGACCTAAGGTCAAGTGTGGTCACCAGAACACGTTTCGGTTTGACATTAAAAGTTATATATATATATATATTTGTATACCTTCATGTGTTTGCACTCCAAGCGAAGGAGTCCATAATTTGAGGCTGCTAGGTTGAGGTGCAGAAAGTTAGTTTTTCTGCCGCGAGCGGAAAGGAGCAACGGGTGAGCCGGTGCTGGAGGCTAAGGTGTAAGCAAATTCTACTAATATATTTGATTCACTCAGGCAGCTATTCAGCGCCTTCGTGAGTAGAAAAAAATACACATAAACTGAATTTTTTAACTCAATTGTAGCGTAATTTGGTAATTAACTTAATTTGATACAGTTAGTCAAAACTGCATTAAAGCACCAATAACAAACATAATATCCTCCAAGAGTAAACACATCCGATGCCACACAGACATTATCAACCAATATTGAGTAAGTAAACAACATGGGCACGCAGTATTAAATACAAACTTCGTCAAACCATTATAATTTATTTAAACACATATTTATTCCAACACACATTCTGTTTTTATCAGTAATATAAAATATAAAACATATATTACAACAATTATTTATCATCAGTATTATTTATAGTATAGTTCAAGATATGAAAAATGTTTTGAGCAAGGCAAATGTAATATTATCAAATTATTCAAGTTTTCAAATATCTAAAACATAATATTTGCTATAGTTGATTCCTAGACCTAATAATTCTCAATTTTCTGAAATCCACATAATATCAAAGATATCAGTAAATTATGTTTGCTGTATATAGGGTTCTAAAATAAATTGTAGTCTATCGAATTGCTTTATTTATAAATAAACGGTTAAAAATACCTTGAATGTCTCAACAATCCTTGCTTTTAATGCAATAAGTTTCGCCGTTTGACTGATGGCATCTTCAGGCTGGCATTTAACATAAACACACTATACACCAACAACACGGTTCTATAACTTGAGTCGTGGATTGTTGAGACACCCAATGTATTTATAACCATTCAATTATATAGGTTTCACTAAAAAATATTACATTATCATTATTGTGTGGTACGTTTCAATAAGACAAAATAGAGTACAACATTGTAAATATTCATCAATCGAATTAACAATATCTATCTAGGGAAAAAATATATACTTCCAAACCACATAATTTAGTTTTTAATATGAATAAAATTTTTAATTCACTACAAATTTTAGTGGACTAAATGATTTTGAGCCTCTCTGTACTTTATACGTACTTGCACAATTGATTAGAGCAAAGCAAATTCACATTAAAAGTGATAATTTAATTTCTAACTTATATTTTTTGTATTTATATATAATATCTCTAATACAATATAAATTGCATCGTATGGGCTAATACATAAATTTCCCGAATAGGTACACATGAATAGGTTACCTATTTACATTTTAAGGAGTTGCATTTTGTATCTAACATAGTATTTTAAATATGTTGTATGTTTACTTCAAATAGCTTATCTTTAGCTTATCACTAGCTTATCTTTATAAGTAAACAAAGTATCCCATTTATTAAAAATAAGTCTATACTGTCCACTTTTTGACTTTTAACAACATTCTTAAATAGAGTGAAGAAATTAAAGGTAGCATCGTTTATTTACTTAACATAATATCCAAACGAAACAGAAATACTTTTGATTTAATTTCCTGCTGAAACCTTATTTTTAACCCCCGCCGAAAACAGAGGGCTGTTATAAGTTGAATCTGTGCATCTGTCTGTGGCATCGTAACCCACAAACGGATGAACCGAAATTGATTTCGTTTTTTTTTTAAGGTGACTTGATTTCCTCATCTACGTTTCAAGAAAATCTGGTCAGCCGTTCAAAACTCTATTAAGAAATCTTTCAAAACAATAATCTTCTATAGGGAAGAATGGGAGTCTGGAAAAAGTTTATATGGCGAGCAGGATATAGTCTGGTTTACAGATGGATGTGAAGACAGAGATGGGAACAGGGGGTGGAAACAATGGGGTTCAACCTGAGGGCTCCACTGTCCTGTATCTAGACAAACATGCTACTGTTTTCCAAGCAGAAATTTGTGCGATCTTGGAGTGCATAGAAAAGAATATCAGAATGGGATTCAAAGGTAAGAACATTCTGATTTTCTCTAATAGCCAAGCACCAAGCAGCGATCAAAGCGCTAAATTTATATAAAGTAAAATCTAAAGTGGTGTGGCACTCCTAAATTTATATAAAGTAAAATCCAAAGTGGTGTGGCACTGCCTCTCGGCATTGATAAAGCTTAGCCAGGAGAACGAGGTTTCTGTGTGTTGGGTGCAGTTATTGATGGAAATGAGAGAGCAGATGAACAAGCCAGGAAAGGGTCTGAGTTTTCTCTTGTGGGCCCTGAGCCGGTGCTTGAGATTTCCTATGGGCATGCCAGAACATCGGTTGAGATGTGGATGCAGCAGGGGAAAACAAAGCCTAAAGGAATCAGGAACGAGTAGACTTGCCAGGAAAATGTTTAAGCCAGGCAGGAATCATGCTGAAGAGCTGAGATCACTAGGGAGCAAAACCATGATATGGGTGGTAGGCCTATTAACGGGTCACTGTCACCTCAGGAAACACCTACATAGAATTGGGATTGCCGAGGAGAGTATGTGTAGGAATTGCGGACTGGCTGAAACACATCCTACTGGAATGCGAGGCTCTAGGTAGAGCCAGAACTTTTACCCTAGGCTCCCCAGGGCACAAAAGGGAAATCATCCTAGGAAACCCAATAATGCCCTAGGATGGTATTTGTGCGTTTTTGAGGAAGACGTGCATTATTACCAGGTGGGAATAACTAGGAATTATAGGGTGGCAAAAGATCTATTTGGTCGACGCCGGCGGGGTTCCTTTGAACATTGCAACCCGTCCAAAAAATAAATATATATATATAGTATAAACCTTTGAAGGAGAGGCAGTGTTTATAATTGAAAGCTCGAACTATGTACGGCGACGTACAAATTTCAAGTAAGCACATGAATAAAAACCAAAAGTCGATGTAGTACATGTTCTAAAAATTTGTGAAAGTACAGATTTATAAAAACACGAACATTGCACAAACAGAAAAGAATTTGGTTTAATGTTGCAGTAAATAATGTAACAATATCAATATTACTTAAATTTAGTTTGACTTAAAAAACAATTTGTTTAAAATTAAGAAATGAGTTTAAGAAATATAAGTAATTTTTACAATTATTAAATTGGTATCATATTATTACCTTAGTTACACATGACACTAAAACACATTAGTAAAATACATACAAAATACTTTTTAAAACACATTTACTTGATGCATGTCTAATGTTCAAGTGAAAGATAAAATCATAAATATTTGTGTACTCCTTATAAATTGTCAAGGGTAAGTGACAAAAGAAATAGCTCATTTAGTGTTGAAGTGCAGCTGGTGGTAGTGAAAGTTCTTCTAGTACACTCTCGGATCTAGTTATTTCCACCCAAATGTTTTTTCAAGCTTTACCACATAGAAATTTAGTTGTGGAAGACGAAGTATCAAGCCACTCATTTCTCTGCTAAATTCACCTTGAATTTAGATATTTTGAAAGGCGATAACGTCACGTTTCACTTTGTTCTAAATGAACCACCTAAGTGTTATTAAAATCGCGTAAATTATATCGTCGAATCCCTGCATCTATATACCATGTGGATAGTGTGAACGGCTAGGTGTACAAATCGCCCTGTTGAATCCACTTCACAGCTGGATGTTGCTGAAGGCA
>JAGFPH010002511.1:62109-79197 GCA_018207615.1 Philaenus spumarius | reverse complement strand
CCACTTCACAGCTGGATGTTGCTGAAGGCAGGGTCATCAAGTCTTACAACTTGTGGCACTGTTGGAGCCATCTCGTGGACGAATGAAGATCTACTGAACTGGCAACAAAACATCTTCGAATCTTTAATCACACTGTGCAACCAATGTCAAAGTTGTTAATGATTATTACAAGCATTTCATTTATAATAAATAATAATATATTTAAGAAATTCCTTATTGCTCAATATTATTTTGGACTTGCATGTTCACATCATGAATGGAAAGCATAGTTCTAATATTGCATAGATTAACATAAATACGTAATATAATATACCGGGTGTCCAAAAGCCCCCCTCCCCTTAATTTTCTAACAAGTAGAAACAAATAAATGAGCTTCGGAATAGCTTTATGTGAAAAAAGGAAATGAATTTTGATGTAACCGACCATTTCACCCCAAAATGGCCCGGGGTTGAGAGGGTAATTCAAAAATCTTAAATACAAACCCCCATTAAGTGATACCTCATTTTAAAGGGTTTAATAACAGAAGAAGAATGGCACAAATTAGATTTCTCTATCTTAACCCTATCGAAAATGGCGGCCAGTCAAAGTTGAACACATCTTATTAACACAGATTTTTAATTAGGTATGTTACAATACCTTTCATTGGTAATAAAGATAAAGACTTACTTTAATTCTAAACTTAGATTAAATGCTAAAAATCATTTAATGCTATTATCACTGGATTTTTATAATTAGTTGTGCTTTCAACGTAGAATACCATTACCTGCTGTATCTAGAAACGGCAAGTTTATTCGTTCCTTTTAAGCTTATGCCAAATTGTGTAAATATTTATTTGTTTAGTACTAGATTTTGAATGACCCTCTGATTGTATTAAACAACATGCAAAGAACCATTCCTTACCATTGGAACATAGTGTTTGTAACGTAATTACAATTGTGTCAACATAGGAAATTTAAAATTTTACTGGCCGCCATTTCTATAGGGTTAAGATAGAGACCACTAATTTGTGACATTCTTCTTGATTCATCAAGATGTCACTTGATGGGGTTTGTATTTAAGATTTTTTAGTTACCCTCTCAACCGACCGTTTTGGGGTAAGGGGTGAAATGGTCGTTACACAAAAATGCATCTCCCTGTGTCTCATATAAAAATACCCCGAAGCTTTTTATCTATTTCTACTTGTTCCAAAGTTAAAGGGAGGGGTGGGATTTTTGGATACCTTGTATAACTAATAACATCTAATCAAACCAGCTGTAAGTGTTATTTAAAAATGTATTTTGTTAATTAAATTTACTTTTTGAATACAACTTTTACCCAATAACAGTAATGTGTCTTTGAGTAAAGTTTTCTCCAAATCTTTGGTTCTACGTAATCAAAAGTTTATTTTCCAATAAAGTGTACGTTTGCTGACCAACAAAAAGTTTCCTAAAAGGAAAATTTACAACTTCAATAGTTATAAAATAATTGAAAAATGTATTCACAACCTGTATTATAAAAATTGTAATAAAGTTTTCACCTGTTAAACTTTGGCGTTACTTGCATATAATTTGACTAGATAGATTGTAAACTATTTAAAAGACTGTCAATAGTACACCAAATAAAAGAAAACTATGCCGCATGATATGGTACAATATTAATTATTATTATGTATATTTACTCTGTATTATAATTGTTACATTTATAATTTATTATACGTCTGTTCAATATCATTTCGTATTGAACAAAATACTTATAGAATATATCTAAATATAAATGTAATAAATTAATTCCAGATAGAATAAAAGAATACATCTACGTAAGTTATCAAATTTCTGAAAATATCGGGAAAAGATCAAATAAGAACACTGATTGTGAATTTAATTGAATATCAATAAGTAAATAATAGCTGACCCGTGCGAATATTTCACAAGTTAATAGTACTTACCAGATTTAATACGATGTTTTAATTCAGTTAATTACGTTTATTTATTTACGTTGGTTTATAAATAACAGTAATATAACGATTTAATACGCTTTGCGTTGATTTAACTTGATTGATATCCGCGATAGATTACATTTGCATTAGAATGTAAACAATCTAACTTGCAACTGTCATATTAGTGAAACATATTGTTAATAGATTGTGCCTTTCATTAGAAATTATGTGAAAGTTTTTTTTAAATAAATTTATTTAACAAAAACATTAGTTTTAAGTTATTTGCCTATTTTTCGTCAATAGCGGTAAACAGAAGTTTTAAAATTATGTTTGAATACTTATTTTTGATGAAGAAGTAAGGGAGAAAATATGGCGTTGCCACAAAAACACCTTTGAGAAATAATAATATATGAAATAAAATTTAATAGTATATACTTAATTATACAATTGCGATTGTGTTTTTGTCTGTTTGTTTTTGTTTTATAATTTACATATTGTATTAAATATAACATTAAATTAATCAACAACTTGAGAATTTATGTAAATAAAAAACACCTACCGATATGGACGTGACACCAGTGCAAGAATGGCACGGACGTTTTTTACTCAATCTGCATTGTCGCCATCTTTTCGTGATTACAGCTATTACCTAAAAAAATAACCATAGTGTACATTTATGTGAATGTAAATTATTGATTACCTGGTTTTGAAATGTATATCTGTATTTTCTAAGAGAGTTATGCTGGTGGTTAACGAAAATGAAATATTTCCACCGATAGTCATTGAAGTTTTCTCATTTGAAATGTTTGAACTTTGACCGATACTCAAATTTTACTCGGGCTTATGAGTGGGAGAAATTGCGTAATTACCTTACATGCGAAATAAAAGTAATCATTATTATCGGAAACTTCCTATGAATTTTGTTCTTTGTTCCGGGAACTGTGCCAAAAATACCATTGCACATGATTATAATAAATTTAATTGCTTTTCGAATGATATAACTCAAAAATTGTACTCGGGCCTATGAGTGGTAGAAACTGCGCTATTTCCTCACTCTAACTTTGCCATTTTTTGGTTGAGTCTAATAGGCAGCCATTTTGAGTCTAATCGAAAAATAAAAAAATACGTATCTGGGAAATCCTACAAGTACCTTTTCACAAAAAAAATTAGCAATGTCGAAGCACATTTACTACCACTTATCAAGGTGGGGAAAACATATACCTATGCAGTCCTCAAATCCCTACCCAAAAACGTTTAAATTTTAACGCCGCTATTTTATATCGGATGGAGAAAAAAGACATAGCTCAAGAATCCTACTAGGAACTTTTCACCCACAAATCTGCAATTTTTAAGCATATTTACTACCACTTATCGATCAGGGAATACAACATATATATATAAATTAATTAATGTTTTGTATTGCCTCTAAAAAATGGTCTGAAACGAAGTCCTATCCTCAACCGACCAACCGTTTTCAAGTTGGGTGGAGTGTAATTGCTCTTATTTTCCTCGAAAATTCGGCTATTTAAAAAAATTCTTACTATGAATACTAGGAATGCACAAATAAAATACATTTAAAGAAGTTGATAATATGCTCTTACCTCACCGTTGCAAAAACAGAAAATCAACGCCACGCAAAGACCCTGAAATCCAAACAACTTTATTAGCTTCTTGTGCATCGAAAATCGCCTATATTATTAGGCGTTCATATTCTGTGCACTTCACAAAAAATAGCCTAGGTTTATTATTTGTAATTATTATTGTACTGAACTAGAAATGCAAGGACGTAGCCAAGTGGGGAAGGGGGGAGGGGTAAGGTTGTCAAAATCCCCCCACCCGAAATTTAGTAGTAAAAATTAATACTAGGTTTAAAAAGTGCAAATTAAATTATAAAATAGACAGTACAACAGAGGATCCAGCAACATATTTTACATCATTGTGCATTGCATGCAGACTGATATTTAGATTTAGCCTACTTGATTAAACTACAACGTACAATACACATGGATGCAATAGGTTACAGCCTTACTCTATTGTGAGCTTGATCTTATCTAAAATAAGAAAACTATGACAGTTCAACAAAAATACTTTACTCTAACAAAACATGCAATTGAAAATTCTCCCAATACATTGCGTATTGAAAGAACTCCCCATTCGTGGGTTGGCGTGCAATGCACTGTGCGTCGGCCGCTTCTCATAGTGTTCAGTGTCAAGCTCACATGTGCGTCCTTAGCAGTGAACGTATTAAAAGTGTTTAAATTCAAACTCTCGGTCCTGACCTGACCCCCTCCCCCCTAAAAGTTTTTGGCTACGGCCTTGTAGAAATGTAATTTTTTATATATATTATCATGCAATACTTTATTAAAATTACTTTATCGGAATTGTAAAAAATAAATAATGTATTGCTTGGTAAACATTGTTTTTAAAATAGATTTTTAACACACAGATCGTTGGACTAAAAACATGAATCATTTGCTTGGCCATTCTGTCTGTCTAAAATTTAAAATAAAATAAAAACAAATTACTTTTTGTCATCAATTTTGTTTTTAATGAACTGATTTTAAGTTTCCTTATTGTGATTTGGCATTAAATATATTTTATGAATATCCAAACAAAATAGGTATACATTTCTGATTTAAGAGTTTCACCTGACACGAAGCAACCACGGCCGATATTACTTGGTAAACAGCCTCCCAAGTGTCTCCCTGCTCCGGTCTAAAAGGCATCACTACGTATTGTAAACCCAAAAGTGGAATGAGGATTAAAGTAGCTCTCACAGCTTTTTTGGTTCTTCCAGATGGTGGCATTCTGGTCTGATCTCCTGAGGACGAATTCCTTCTGCAAATTATTAACAGGTTATTAACATATCTAACACTTAATTTAGAAAACTTGTAACTCCTGTCAAAGTAGTAACTTCATCACAAATACATATAATTAAAACTAAAACTGCAGGATACTTACTAAAATAATTCAAAATCATACAATTATATGTGTATAATTTAAGAGATTATGCCCATGTAATCAAATTCAAGATATTTAACTAATACGGTTTAATACAAAAGTGTTCTATTTCTGTTTGTTATTACTACCACTAAGCACTCAATTTATAGTGGCTGATTTAAATTGTCACTACATTCTTCTATCATTATGTTGTTCACTATACGATTTAAGATTCCATGAAATTAGACTTCTTTGTTGCGGTATATATTTAGACCTAAATATTTTTACGGCTAGTATTTTGTACATAAATAAATTACACTAGTTTCACTTTAAATAGTTACTGATTTATGCCCAACATCGATACCCGGCGCTTTGTTTAATGAACACTGTCGAATTGTAACAGACGTCTAAATCATTACTAATCGATTGCCTAAGGAATGTCAGGGTTCCCACTAAACACAACATAATTTTCCTTTTTTTTACTAGTAAATGTTATTTACCACAGCTAAATTACACTTATCTATTAGCTTCATAGGTAAAATCACTGTGTCAGAAGTATTCCGCTGAAAAGTTCTGCATAGACTGCAACTGTCTTGCAGTTTACGAATTTTAGTGCACTACACCACCAAGTAAAAAAGGTTATGTTCTTCAGTCTTCCTGTGACATTCCTGTTGTCCAAAAGTAGCAATCTCATACTCTTGATTCCCCGCCACAGATGCCTTTCTTCGTTGACTAAAACACTTTCAGATCTCTGTGAATGCAGCCATTGCGAATGTACCACGGAGCTTTGGCAAGTCTTCTGATTATCTTATTTCGGAGATTTTGAATAATTTGAACATTGGTCTTCTTGATGCAGCACCATAGCGACAGCCCATAAGTCCAAACTGGCTTTAATTATAAACTTGTTGTCCAGGCTTAGCTGGGAATGTCACCAAGGAGCCAGTACATTTTCTATTTGGTTATGAAGCTTTTGCCTTTTATTCTTTACAAGAGCCTTCCAAGTTAATTCCTCATCAATGAACATTCCCAGATATCTTTTTTATATATGATACCGTTCCCGTGTTGATAGACACCTGAGCATTCTGTATTTGCAATTATTTCTGAAATTAATATGTACTGATTTACTCTCATTATTTTTATCCAGAAAATTTTTGGTCCATACATTGATCCTGTCTAGAGCTCTTTGCGAAGCCTTTGTTGCTAATACTAAAAAGTCTCATTAGCATAAGTAGCGAGCATTACTCCCTGGCACTCTGCCATATCTCTAAAGTATAGCAGTTATAAGATCGGACCTAGAACACTACTTTGAGGTACCCCTTCTAAGATATCCTTGAGATTAAAAAACGCACTTCAATGGTTCACTTTGAAAACTCTATTTGTTAAATAATAATTAAAAATATAGCTGGAGATTATGTTGCAGATTGAACTGAAGACCCACATGTCACACCGTGCTCCAGCATGTTTTCTTTTCCTCTAGGGTTTCCTCGATTATAGCTGTTATTATGTGTATATATGTATATATGATCTATTGTGGAATGCTTATTCCTGATACCAAACTGAAGTTCGGGATTAAGACATATTTGTTAGAGAATTGGCTTTAATCGCTTTAATAGCTTTGCAAAAACCTTTGAAATGAATGATCGGTAGCAGTGAAATGGGTCGACACGCTTTTGTATCCTGTAAGTATTTTCCTGATTTAGGTATCATGAAGAATAACACACCTTGCCATTGCCTTGAGACATGTTTTAATCTTACCATATTCAGCAATTTAGCCATTGCTAGATGGGGCAACTCCTTACTAATCTGCCCTGTTATTAGGTAGTATCTAGGTGAATTTTTTTCACTCAAGTTACTTTTAATATTATGCTTGACCGCTTTACTTTTTACGTAGTTGATCATAAGCTGTTCTTTCTGAATTTACGTACTAAGTCCTCATCAGCAGTTTGTCTTGGAAGTGGTCTAAATATTTCTTCAAGATGATTGGCAAAGATTTTAGCTTTATCTTTATCACTCCTCGCCCAACCGTTGTTATCTTTCTTAATAGGTGGAACTTGGAAATTAGATATTTTTAGCCAATTCGTAGCACCCATAACGATTAGTCTGCACGTTTATCGGCAGACGGGTTTTCTATAAACATGCTGATTGTTTAATTTCTAATTTCTTTAATCACATTCTTGAGCTATTTGCTTAGCAGATTATATACTGCAAAAAAATGTAAACTTTTATAGTTAACAATCTACACTACAGTAATTATTTAGAATCTTGTTTTAGTAAACAAAAGCCTTGGTAAATATTTGATTTGTTGATAAATGTCAATATGTGCTACAACGAACCTCCCTTGGAGAATAAGTTATTTCCACCTACTGGAAGTCTTATAGGCAATCTCGCTTTGTTTGGCCTAGGTGAAATAACTATGTGTCGAATCTTCAGTTTTCTGAATATCCCGACTAAATAAAAAAAAACTTCTACGTTATACTTCCAGTACTTTATTTTTGAATCTAGCTCAGTTAGAACACAAGTTAATGATTTTACTTTTTGTAAACCTCTGAGTAGTGAGTACACTGAAACTAACCTTGTAAATTGCTTATTTGTGCTTGCAAATATTTTATGAAATTTCACTGTATCAATTCTTAATCTATAACTCATAAACTATTGGGATATTTGAATACTAGGTTTTTTTGTAAATAATAACTTTTTTATAAAGCAAATAAAATTTTAATAATTCCTTTTTTTTAAATTTTAACATAAAATAAACTTTTTGGATTTTCTTCTTCCAACAAATACAAAATAATGACGTTCCTTTCAATTTTAAAAATAATTTCTTAAACTATAATTCAGAAATAATTTTTTACCTAACTATAATTTATTTTAATATTTTATACTCAATTTAATTTAATTAATATTTTAATGAAAGATTTAATTTGAATTTACGATTTAATGAATTTAATTTTGTAATTAATAATACAAATATTTTACCTAATCTAACATCCTAAGTAACCCAGTATTTAAAATAAATTTATTTGAATTTACTTCAGGCAAATTTTAACAGAGACTAACGTATTTACGTTTCTACCGACCTTTTCACACTTGTCCAGGCGTCGCGACGTTTGATATGAAGTCCGCGAGCGTTGTTTAGCGATGGCAGGCTACAGATGCTCTGCGTGCTGGTTAAGTTGTCTCGTTGATGACGATAGATTCCTGTAGGGTTGTCTGGAAGGATGTTGGATGAATCCTTAAAGATGGTTGGTGATGTGTCTGAAGTCCCGGTTCGGCTATTCCCTCGACGTTACAGTTGCATGTCCTAGTGGTCGCCTGGTGATGTCCTGGAGTCCTATCTGGAAGCTATACGAATCACTACATGTATCAGCTGATTTGCAGGCTATGTTACTCCTCCAGAATAATCCAAGTTAGGCCAACTTTGTAATGACTAAGTTGCCACAGAAGTTCTTGTAGATTAAAGCTGTGTATATTGCTGCATTCCAGATTAATACCGCAACGACGTATCTTCTCACTTGTTATACAAATTATAAGATTAACGAAGAAAATACTTAGCCTCTTGCATGCTATAGTATTTTATAAAAAACAAGTAACAGCTCCCGATTTGTCTACTTACACCGCAAAAATATCAAGGCTCTCGAGTTTCCCCGAGCAATCGTTTATATAGACTTTTTCGGCACTACTTCCATGCGAACTTAAGCTTTCTATCACTGTATTACTATAAGTCCTTAAAATTCGTTTTTCCAAGAATTTTAAACTCCTAGTCTATGTTATTTTTTATCCTGAATTTTATACTAATTTTTCCTTTATTTTTAGACTTGATTTAGTCATTGTTTTACGTAATTTTCCTTTTGTTTTTGGAGTACGCCCACTTTCGTATGTTGGTATATCTGCTCCCCCTCCAGTCGACTCGTCTCCAGCTAGCCCTCTCCGCTGTTCCGTCACCTTATCTCGCTCCACGCAGTTTTAGCTATGGAAAATCCTTTTCCTCTGTAACTCCTCCAGGATTTTCCCGATTTTCTTGAGAGTGACATTTTTGAATTCAGCTCGTTGTCTTCTTTACACACGATCTCGAGTGACGTTCGTACGATTCTTGGTTCGCGTACATGGCCCGCGCGCGTTTATCCGCGGCGATTTTTCCCGGAAAAGTCTTTGTTTTTGGTTTTCTCCAGTTTTTTGTTTACACTTCTTTATGTCCATTTGGTTTTTGTTAACTAGCCGGATTTCCACTTTTTTTCTGCTTCTGGTTGTCTTGCTGTGGGGTTAGGGAGTTAAACGATTTTCTACAAACTTGGGCTTTACTTTACTCCCGAAACATATTTTAAATACTGGATTATTTTTACATCACTACGTTATCAACCTACTATTTACCATTTGAGTCAATAAGAATTTAAGTTTAACTTTTTATTTTGCTGTAAAGGTGCAAATTCTATCATCTTTTTCCTTCCATAAAATTTCAAGTTTTTCTTTTTAATTATAAATTATGTTTGTCATTACTAAAACTTGTTTTGGTTAAAATTTAAAAAACTTTCTTTTTCGCCTACTTTTTTATCATTTGAACTTAGTGGATTAACATTAACTTTTTTATTTAACAAAATTTCGCTAAAACTTATTTTACCTTTATTTTAGGCCTTCTTATGAAAAGCCTAAAAAACCTTTTCTTTTTCAATTTAGAGGAATTTGAATTTCTTCCCATACTTTAATAGCTTGCAACTTACGTAACTTTGTGATTTTATATTATCTAATCTTGCAGTAAATACACCCACGGTTAGCGTAATGCATTTCCTGAAGATATTTGTTTTTTATTTAATTCCTGGATTTTGTCTTCCCGACAGAATCTTTAAGTATTTTTTACAAGTTCTTATTCCTTTTCGAACAGGCAGCGTCCAAGAGTTTATTTAACTTAGCCAGATAACGACCCTCCCGCGTCAACATGATTGTCGTGACCTACATGCGGCTTTAGCCAGCGGCAAGTCCGGACTATTCAAATTTATAAAATTAATTATAAATTCAAAATCCAGGACCTACAACGAGTTGTGTCCGTTGTAGTGCATATACTTTCTAAAAAAAAACTATCTATGTTAAAACCATGGATTAAACTCTATATACTGGTATACACATGTTTTATTAAACATATTTTATATAAAGTAATATTGTACTTAAAACAAACCAGTAGATAACAACAGACACCATTAGAAGAGTCAAGAAGATTATTCCTATACATTTTTATTTCATAACACAACATATAGTTTAGCATTTTATTAAACAGTGTTTTGCATTTGCACCTTTCACTAATTACTTTTTACTATTTTATTTGCTACCATTAACTTTGTTGATTCAATTTTTAATTAAAAGTATTGGATTTAAATGCATTCACCATTTTAATTGGGTTTTCACTTCTAATCTCTGGCTATTCATCTTTGATACGTCACAGCGTATCTAGTTACTTTTGAGGTTATGAGTTCCCTCCAGCTGTATTGTGAAAGTGCAGTGTATAAAATAATTCATTTTCAAATGTATCTCTGTTATTTTATTTCCTCTCTCATACACTTCACTAGGATAAATACGAATTAATTAAATCATATTCATTCAGGGATCCATGCAATAAATTTGTTTTAGATTCTGACTACGGTTTGTCGATACAACGAGTTGTTGGAGACAGATAAATAATAAAAATAAAACTACTTCATTTGCAAAGCTTTATACATATCCAAATTTATATTCCTCGGATGAAAGTAAACAGCCAACAGTTGTTCTAATTGTAGATTTTACTAATGTCTACAGAGTTTATAGGTTATAAATGCAAACAAAAAACAAAAATTTTACGTGTGGCAAATTATATGGAAAGTTAAATCACAAAATGTGAACAAATACGATTGATAAATTCACGTTATTTAAATAGAAGTTATATAATAAAAGAAATATAATACCTCAAGAGAAGATTACAAAATAAGCTGATATAATATATTATGTTTTGTTACATTTCCTATCAGTTAACCGTTACGTTAAAAATGAAAGAAGTATTGTTTATAATAGTTAAATTAAACGTTTCGTATTTCACTATTTGCTGGAACATAGACTGTAAAATATCAAACATCCACCAATAAAATAAATAACCCTGATTGTTTAGTGATATCAAAGATCACAAATTATTATTTTACATAGAGTGATTCATGAAGAAACAGAGACACTTTCAGGACGTGTTCTACTAATAAAAATAAAGGAAATAAACTGTACCGGAAACATACTTTCACACAAACATATTTAAATTACTAAACAGATTCACTGTGACTTCATAATTGTATTAAAGTAGGAGAGGGGATGCATTAAAGTAGGAAAGTAAGTAATAAATATTATTATTATTAGCTAGAGAGAAAACTATTCGATTGATTTCTAACAAATTTGCACCAAACATGTCAATTAGGTCTGCATAGATGCACGAAAAAAGGTATTGATCATTTTTGAAAAACAACCCCCTTTTGGGCCGAAAACCCCCCAAATATCGGTTATTATTATTAGCTAAATGATAATTTTTATAAAGATACGGTTTTTGCATATAGTAGGGTACATTAAGGGCGACAAATAAGCCAAATTTGATCAAAATCAATAGAGCTGTTTTTTATAAAAAAGTAATAACTGGGATTTTTGGCCAAAAAGGGGGTTGTGTTTCAAAACCTTTTTTCGTGCATCCATACAGGTCTAATTGATATGTTTGGTGCAAATTTGTTCGAAATCTTTCAAATAGTTTTCTGTCTAGCTTTGTTATACATACAGACAGACATTTTGTAAAAAGTACTTTTATGGACTCAAAAGGTCCCAAAACGGATATTTTCACAAAAATCTCAACATCGATTTTTTGCGATCACTATACTTTCTGTAAAAGTGCATATTCACATAGGCTCGGAAATGATTCGTTTTCCAGTTATCCACCATACCTAATATCTTTGGATGTAGGAAATACATAGAAACCAAATTTTTTATTCATATTTGGCAGGACTTGCTTAACCAAAAGGTTTTCCATATATTTTCAAAATGGCCGCCGTTTAAAATTGTTCATGTAAAATACTTCGTAAACCGCTAACTTTACAAAAAGATTTCAAGAAACAAACAAAGGTTTTGTTATTCCTATAACTTAAAATATAACGGAGTTATTGGTTAAAAACTAAAAAAATTTTATCTTGGTAGTTGTCTATAATATCCGAAATTACTCCATAACCAAATTATAAGAAAAATCATACAAATAAAATCCATAATAAATTATTATAAACTTACAAAAAAGGTTTTTATTAAACCAAAACAAAACAAAACAAAACTATAAATAAAAAAAAAGTTTAGTCAGTTCGAAAATGTATCTTAAAAGTAGGTTAAAGACAAAGAAAACCAAGAAAATACAAAATAAAAATTAAAGAGGTAGTATTTACAACACCGTGTTCTAAAGAATATGCCTCCGATTGCACTTTGCATTTCACGATATTGGTTTCGAATACTTTCAAGCAGCGTTATGAATTCTAATCACTAGTTTATTAACGTGTATCAGCTTTTTATTCGCATACTAAGGCATTATACAGCATTATACCAGCATTATACAGAATTATACCAGCATTATACAGCATTATACTAGCATTACACTAGCATTATACAGCATTATATTAGCATTATACAGCATTATACTTGCGGTTTTAAAGATATTTTACATACAAAATTTTAAACAGCCGAAATTTTGATAATGTGTATGAGAAAACGTTTCGGTTTTGTGCACCTGGGTAAAAGATGTTCCACCAAATATGTTTACAAAAATTTCCATCAATATATTTCATAAATCCAAAGGTATTAAGTATTTTGTAAAGAAACAAAATGGTGGATAACTGGAAAAGAAGCATTTCCGAACCTATGTTTATATGATTTTTTTTATTTTTTTTCAATAGTGTATAAAATACATGGAACATAATAAGAAACTCTTTTAAATCAAATAAATAATACAAAGTATGACTTTAAAAGATACAACATGAATTGTGTAAATAAATGTTCTATAAATATATAATTACATCGTAAAGTGACATATGAAATTTGTACTTGATTTATGAAATCTGATAATCGATTTTGTTTTTTATTTATTATACTATTAATACTGTTGGCATGTCTTTTTTAGACACAAAAATTTCCCAAACAAATTTTCCGTTCCTGTTTTTAGGTTTAATATTGACAATTACCTTCGTGATCGAAGCGAAGCATTTTTCAACGTTTCTCTAAATGATGAGCGTGGACTTGTTTGCCCTGTGTGCAGCTTTGTAAGTAGCAGGCGAACAATATTTACTAGGAACACCATGTTTGCCAACATTGAAACACATACTGGTCCAGACAAAGCCCATGAATACAACGATTCGTGAATCCAACAGCTGTATTGATATTAACAAATAAATATCATTAATTATATATAAAAATAATACATGTACCAAGCATAATGGTCTGCTCCAGTAAACGAGAAAGCAACCGGAAACGCAAGCGCTTCTCTCTATAGCCGTATATAATTAGTGCAATTTCTTGCAGGTGAGCGCTTTGACATTGCCTCATTTCAAACCATTTTATAAATCCATCTTTTTTAATTCAGTGCTGAAAAAACCCTGAATATTCTATATAAAATATCGGATCCGGATTGCTTTTCACTTTTAATTATACGTTTTTAATTGTAGAAAGAAAAAAGTTCAAACTTGGTACTTCAAAAAAGTCAAATACGTGACAAATGAAAAAAATTTAATAAAATGTGAAATGCAAAACTGATGCGTATTGTGACTGTACTTAAAATGAGACCTGGCAAACAATTGTATGATACAAAATAAACGAAATAAATGGTATGAAATTTAACATTGCTCTTATGGGATACAAATTTAAGATGGCCACCACTGCAGCAGACCTTTAAGCATTAAAATGTTTAATTTTGTAGGTTATCTTCCTTACTTCCTAACTTTATATATCACGTGGTACGTGTTACTGGAAGACGGTACTGGTAAGATGCTCAATATAACGAAATATCATTAGAAATAATAACATATTACAATACTTTTGGAATGCGTATTGTTGGTAACGTTTTCCTATGAGCTATATTATACTATATATTGTAACTCATTATAGCATGAAGTAACATAGAAAAAATATTTTATGAAATAGATTTCGTAAAGAATGATTTAGTTTTCTGTAGATATTAGTAAAACATAAGTTGTGCAATTTTTAATAAATGGTCAGGTTAAATTCGTAATTATACCTCAGACATACATTTTTTAACCTTTTTTTATATTTTTGTTTGTTTTATGAGTAGTGTTTAATGAAATTGCATGAGAAATGATTATTTTACATCGGACTACTATAGTATTGTATTGTATTGTATGATTAATGATTATAGATAAACAAAAATATTATGTATTTTATATCAATAATATAAAATTGTTAAATAATACGTAATACAAATTAAAACCTAGGCCTACACAAGTAAAAATTATGATAAAAGCATAGCAATATCGTAATTTTTTATAAAACTGTTTTCAGTAAGTTGGTTTTAGGATAATAGCTAGAATAGAACCTTTCATACTTTGTAGACATTTCTTGGGGTATTTTCGAGGCTTTCTCCCATTCAGTTACCATAATAAAACTAAGGTAAAAATAAAAATTAAACAAAATTTCACAAAAACAACAATATAATTGTTGTCTGATGATGCTTAACAGCGAAACAGGTGTAAAAATTGTATTTTTGTTTTTGTTCAATTTTGTTTAAGTTTTATTTTCACCTTATTATGGAATTCCAAGTACCGACTGTGATCACACTTAATATTAAAACTAATTGTAGACAATCTGTTAATACATTCTGGCGATAAACAAATGTATGCTCATTAGGAAAATTCCAAAGCTCAATAAAATTTATTATGAAACTATACTAACGAAAGAACCCGGATTTAGACCTATATCTTTATTATTTAAGAATACTTAATCATTTATATTAATAGTGCTGTATTTAGAAACAAAAGTGTACAAAATCTTATACATGCCAGCATTGAATTGCCCTGGTCATTTTGACCGTCTGCCAGGTTGGTAACATCTCCAATTATTTTTTACATTTAACACATTTCTTATTTTTACAAAATTTTCATATAATGCAAGTATAAATAATTACACTAATTAATTCTAACTTACTAACTATACGTGTGACAACACACAGACACACACACACAAACGCACACAAATTATAGAAAAGATTGAATAAAATATGCAAATGGCTCACAAATAAAAAAAAATATTTGTAATTAAATTATACAAATAAAAAACGAAAAATATAGAAAAGTGTATATACCGGAAGTCCATAAAGTCCCCCCCTTAACTTTGGAATACAAACCCCCAACAAGTGATACCATCAATGAAGAATAATTTCACAAATTAGAGGTCTTTATCTTACCCTATCGAAAATGGCGGCCAGTCAAAGTTGAAAACATCTTATTAACACAGATTTTGAATTAGATACATTACAATACCTTTCATTGGTAATAAAGCTAAAGACTCACCTCAATTCTAAATTTAGATTATACGTTCAAAATTACATCCATTTACTTCTTTCCAAAAATAAAGCCTTGACTCAAATGAACGCTTTACATTACATGTGGATATGCAGCATTCAATAAATGCACTGTTTCGTGTAAATTCCTCCTTGCTTCCCTGTATCTAGAAACTGCAAGTTTATTCGTTCCTTTTAAGCTTATGCCAAATTGTGTAAATATTTTTTGATACTAGATTTTCAATGACCCTCTGATTTTATTAAATAACATGCAAAGAACCATTATTCCTTTCAACTTTAACAGTGTTTGTAACGTAATTAAAATTGTGTTAATATAGTATTTAAAATTTGACTGGCCGCCATTTTCAATTTGGTTAAGATAGAGACCTCTAATTTGTGCCATTCTTCTTCATTTATCAAACCCTTTAAAATGAGGTATCACTTGATTGGGGTTTGTATTTAAGATGGGGGAATGGTACAGGTCCTGGATTCAAATCCCGGCCATGGTACATGTTTTTCACTTGCAATTAATTTAGTTAAATTAACCCTTGCTGGGGAAGGGTGTAAGCAGAAAAATCAATACAAATTAAAAATAAAAATACTTAATATTGCTAAATTGTATTCTAAATACACATGCAAAATAAACCATGCTTAGTATAAAAAATGTACTCTCTACTTTAGACAAAATAATAGTGTTTTGAAGCAAAACTATTTAAAAATTAAATATGTTTGTATTAATTAACCAATCTCCTCCCCTATTTAAGTATAATTGTATTCGTTGAATAAAAGTGTTAATGGTTTCGTTAAAACAGCTTTACAACAAAAACTGCAAGTAAGTAATGAGCTGGACTTGTAGTTTTTCATCAACAAAAACTACGTTTGCCATACTAGGCATGTATTTAAATTCCATTTTGTGGTATCCAAGTCACTTCTATAGTTAAATATAGCTATTAATTAATATAGTTACCTATATTTATCAGTCTTGTAACTTTGTTATGTCTCATCATAACATGCGGCATGCGTGATAAGCGACAGTGCGCATCGTGTCGCTAAGACATCGAAATATATGTTTACGTATGTGCGTTTTACGTGTTGTGTTTGTAGGTTTGTGTTTGGTGTAAATATGTAACGACCTCCTATGGAGTGAATTTTTCATATAACTGATGATGGGACTACGGACCCGAAACTCATTTTAAAGGAAGAGTTAACGAAGTTACAATATGGATAAATATAGGTAACTATATTAATTAATAACTATATTTAACTAGTATCTTGAATATCTAACCTACTGCATTGAGAACTGTGTGCTTTATATGATTATCCGTATATATTATTTCTCAAAGGCGTTTTTTTTTTTTTTTTTTTTTTTTTTTTTGTAGCAAAGTCATGTCTCCCTTAATTCTTTATCAAAATTAACGATTGAAAAATTATTTTAAATCTTATTAATATTTTCGTTAAAAAACTGTCCTATGAAAGTTCATATTTATGAGTCCAAATGAAAGACGCCATCTATTGAAAATCTGTTTAACTAGCATGACATCTGTTAGATTGTTTACATTCTATATGCAAGTGTAATCTATCACATAAATCAATCAAATTAAATCAACGTAAAGGGTTATAGATTTTTATAAACTGTTCTTGACAAATTAACAGAATTAAATCAACGTAAAGGGTTATAGATTTTTATAAACTGTTCTTT
>JAGFPH010002511.1:51443-62099 GCA_018207615.1 Philaenus spumarius | reverse complement strand
CAACGTAAAGGGTTATAGATTTTTATAAACTGTTCTTTACAAATTAATTGAATTAAATCAACGTAAAGGGTTATAGATTTTTATAAACTGTTCTTTACAAATTAACTGAATTAAATCAACGTATTAAATCAGGTAAGTGTAGGCCTACTACTAACTTGCGAAATATTAGCACGTATTATAAATAAAATGTGTACTGTAATGCATAGTTATATGTTTGCAACAATGAATGTATAAGCTCAGTATGCAATATTACTGTTTTAATAATGTGTAAAACTTACTGCATGGTTTCTTCCGTCCTAGAAGCACGAAGACTTGCGTAAAGACAAACCAGGAACGCCGGCACACCCCAACCGACAAAATACAAGAACGGCATGACGTTAGTTTCTGCTATGAACGTTATCACCAGAAGTGTGTGAAGATACAATCCTTCGCAAAACATCCAGAAATACGTTGCCACGAGGAAGTACTGGACGAGAACGTGAAGGAGCTGACAGACCACCTAAGTAAGAGTATAACTTGTTATATTTGTCCCAAACTTAAGTATATTAAGTACTATGATTAAGTATATTATAAATGTGTATTTTATACTTACACCATTTTCCATCAACACCGGAAGGTTATCAACCACAGCTTCGTACCAGACCAACCACAGGCAGTTGTTCAGTGCCAGAGATATAAATAGGTTCTTATGAATTTGAATCCGAGTACAGATAAGAGATCTACAAAATGGCAAAACCTTTATTTAGATAAATATGATAACTCTTAAGTTCAAACAAAATCGTTATTACTTTTCATCTTTAGGTATACAATAATTCTAAGGCGTAATGATTGATTAACGTATTACGTTATAATTCAAATTCGACTTCTATTACTCTCGTATCATACATGCAACGTTTAATAATATGATATGTACAAGAATCAATGCTGTATGTACAAAATAATATAATATGTTTCTTAAAGTAAATGTTTTAACAAAAATGTTGAACGAATTACTCTATAAAACGTACGAATGTCTATATTATATCTTAAACTAGTAAGCTCGTGTGAAAAATCGCAGGCAGATTAATTAAATACACATCAGAAATACATTTAAAAACAACCAACTTCATGTAGGCCTACCTGACAATGATGAGGGGATTTTTAACTAGTTAAATGTGTACAATTATAAGAATTATTTACACATTACTTTATAAAAGTGTAGGCATATTTGTCAATTTTTTTAAATTTAAATACACTATCATAGATCAAAAAATATTATCTTTTAATTACTTTTTATTTCATATTGATATATACAATGATTTATAAGTTATCTATACTAATATTATAAAGAGGGAAAAAAAATTGTTTGTATGTAGGTTGTATCTATGGAACTACTGAACCGATTCAAAAAATAGTTTTACTAATAAAAAACTACACTATCCCTGAGTAACATAGGCTAGAATTATTTTTATTTAAGGGTTGAAACAACCCCTAAAACAATAAATAATAATTGTTATACTTTCCTTAAAGCTAGAGAACAACCCCCTAATAAATTGAGGAATTAGAATTAAGAACCCACTATGTTACATCCTAATTAAAAATAAATAAGACATACTATAATTTAATAGTAACGCCTATTTATATAAAATAACCTGTTTGCATTTGCTTCGACGCGAGTCACCGTGGGAGTTGGCGAGAGAAGCGAGCAGGGATTGGAGCCCTCTAGTTAATATTATAATGAAGAAATTAATAATCGAATATGTTTATATGACGATGTACAATTGTTTACGAAGTTAATCGAATGGATATATTTTACACGGCAGTTATATTATATTGTTACTAGCGTCAGTATATACTCTTTGTACACTTATAGGAGTTGATATTAAAACAATAACTATATAGCTAACATTTTCTTTTGTGTTTGGGTGGCCACAGAAATGTCGGTTGCTAAAATGCCAACTAACAAAAACTTTCATAATTAACAATGTTTAAAAACAACTTTTTAAGATTTTCACAAACTTCTATATTTTTTATAAATTTTATTCGTTCATATAATAATTAAATGCATCTACATGTATGTAAAAGTGTTAAATATTAAGAATGGTATGGCAGCTATTTGACACTCATATTGGTTTAACTCCTTATGGATGCAGTTAACTAAATAATAATTATAAAACTCTCTATAAAACTAATGTAAATTACATTTTTGACCTAAACAGCTGTTTATTTACTAAACAATGATATTCTCTAAATTTTCGTTCATTACTTCTTGTTTAGATACACTGGGTGATTCAGAATTATGTGTCAATGTCTAGGTAGCTCATTCTATAACTAAAAATAAGAAACAAAGTGCATATAAACACAGGCCCGAAAGCGTTTCGTTTTACAGATATCCGCATTTTAGTTTTTATTACAAATTAATTCATATCTAAAGGAGAGTTTGACTGATTGAGCTCAAACTTGGCATGAAGTTTAACATAACAATGATCTATCTCAAGAAAAATAGTTGATTCTATACAATCAGGCGTTTCGAAATGGCGGCTGTTTGAAATCCTTTATCCAATTCTTTTGACAGTAACACCAACCAATAGGGAATTAAAAGGGCTTCAAAAAAGGTATCTTGACATATTTTGTTTAAACGTGCGGGTTTTGAACAATTTAGGTTTGCAATTTTTAAACAGCCGCCATTTTGAAACGCATGATTGGATATAATCGATTATTTTTCTTGAGATATATCATTATTAGGTTAAACTTCATGCCAAGTTTGAACTCAATCAGTCAAATATTTCTCTAAATATGAATTATTTTGTAAAACAAAATGGTGGATATCTGGATTAAGAAGAGTTTTCTGGCCTATGTTTATAAGAACTTTGTTTCTTATTTTTAGTTATAGAATGAGCTATGAGGCATTTCCGCATGGTTTTGAATCACCCTGTATATTATTAAAATAATATCACATTGCATATCCAGACTGTTCATGTAATGATGCGATTTGTTAGGCTACTAGTTAATTAAGTAAACATGAAATAAGTTAAGGGTTATTTAAGTTATGTACGAGTATATGTACATGTATGTACGAGTATGTGGTAAAATATGTGTTTTATTAATAGAACCATTTATATAACTGTTGTGTTTTGACTTGAAACATTTTTGTAAGATAAAAACAAAGTGTTAGGTGCATAACAACAAATTTATTAACTAGATGTGTATATACAACAAAATTTCTAACTACATGGATAACTGACGTTTTAATTAATATTTCAAGCAGATATGAAGTGGATTAACCTTAGTTAGATGTTATTTAATCTCGATATCAAAATAACTTGTTTATTTAAAGGGTAAATACTCTTATAAATCTGAACGTGTTTTAACTATTGTTTGCCATTGAATTATACTCCTTACTTGGAAATGTGTCTATTATAAATATGTGAAAAAAAGACTAACTACTCTCACATCTGAAGTGTTGCAAACATTTTATGACATATTTACTAAATTTGAAATCCACGAATTGAACTTGAAGATAATGAATAAATAAACTGAAAACATAAAATTATATGGTTACAAAAGTAAACGTTGCAGGAGTCTTACATTTGTTTCATAAAAATGTTTGTTAACATTAAATCGGAGCAAGATCTGTCGAAACTAAATAATGGCCTTAACAAAGCATCAAGAAAAAAGTTGACAGTAAAAACCTTATTTCAGAAAATTTTAAATATTGAACTCATTATTAATAAAATTAAAGATAACTGTGCCAAAATGTGTTATACCTTCAGTTGGAATATGCAAATTATTAAATAAATCTAACATTCACTCTTCCTTCACATCATACACCCTATTGTCAGTCTATGTCAGCTGTACTAGGCATATTGAAAAAAAATCATATCTATATAAATAAAAATTTAAATGTTCGTTTGTTCAAAATCGCAAATCTCCGAAAGTTCTTCATTTACTTTGAAATTTTGACACAACATTATATTCTAATACAAGAATGTTTTTATATACTTTTTGAAAAACCGCAGCATCTATTGAACATAAAAACAAGAAAATATATACTAAATATTTAACAAAAATGTGAGCGGCATTAAATATTTTTACTGACTATAATAATAACGGTAATCAGATGTTTTCTATAATATTTCCATTATCGACTGATTTCAAACTTAAAACAATTATTTGTATTTCTATCTTTAAGTTTGGTTTTTGTGAACAACGACATGTGTTGACGTAAAAGCAACACACACTATGGGCCTTCTAAATATTTTACGGCAATGGAAACTTAACATACCAAATAATAATTAATTATGTTATTGTTGGTACAGTAATCAACTGTTTGCTCTAATATTTCCATTAACAACTGATTACAAACTTTGAAACACTTCGTATTTCTAACTTTACGGTTAGGTTTTTGTAAAAACCGCCATCTGTTGGACGTAAAAACAATACAAACTATACTAAATATTATATGACATTTTGAGCTCTATAATTAATCGTTATTAAATATGTTTAGTGTTGGTACAGCAAACAGCTGTTTGCTCTAATATTTCCATTAACAGGTGATTTAAAAATTTGAAACAATTATTTGTATTTAGAACTTTTAGGTAAGGTTTTTGTGTAGACCTAAGCCTTGCTGGTTCTTTTAACGTTTATTATGACTGCTGCTACAAAATATACGAAGTATCTTGATTTTTACATTTAACATTATTACATTTCTTAGTTTTGAGGCTATTATTAATCCTACACCTTTATTACAAATAAAACATAAAATATGTGAATTCATTTTTCCAGTAACCAGGTCACTAATATATATAATAAAGAAAAATACCTTTTATTTTCCGTCTTTGAACCTCTTCGTTTAAAACTTGTTTAAAGTTTAAGACGCGTTTCGAGAATGTATCTCATCATCATCCCAGAAAGTCCCTATATTCATGGAGGTCGTCAAAACGTTAAATACACATACACAAACACATAACACACAACACATTTAAAAAACATAGTAAGTAGATACGCATCTTACGACTGCCGGATATCGACTCCAGTTTTAAACGAAGAGGTTCACTGACGGAAAATAAAAGGTATTGTACTTTATTGTAAATTATGTGTTTAGAAGGTTCCAACGGGGTTGGCGTGTAGAGCACGCAAGGGTATCCCCTAGTACTTCTAATATTAACGTATAACCATGGAAGAGGAACTTTACTTTGATTACAAACCAAATACTTCTCTTACACAAACTGTAGCCGAAATAGATGTCCTTACACAAAATGAGTACTCTAGTCGTGTGTTATAATTATAAGGGGACAAATAAGATGATAATATCTTTCCTTGTCAATTATTATTAAAGCAAGCATTGGATAGTATTGGTTCATTTCTCACCACACAGCAATGACAGTGATATACGAACCACCAGTAACATGCCAACAACATATTAAATAACTCGACCACGCAGCTGAACCGCTGACGTGAGTTGAGTAAATTTCCAAAATTAAGTTTATAGGTCTATGTTTTAGGGTTTCAACCGACTATTTGGGAAATAGGTCTATTCACGACGGTGCTGAATAGCTGCAAAATGGTTCGCACGCCATTCTGAATATTGGGAGTATCTTCAACACACTATGCATCGCGTTCTTCGCACATGACATTGAACCGGTTACTTCTATGGTATTTTACGTTTTGATAGATTTTGGGGGGATTTTTAATGACACCCCAAAACGAGTTCTGGGGACCATGACCGGTGCTCATTTGCTACCCCCGACCTTGGGTCTTACCACAGGGGCCACTGCAATAGCTCATTTTTCCCATAGAAATTCGCTAATAAGACTATAATATCTCTATATTAATGCAGCCACGCAACCTGCATTACAGTAAATGGGACATTTTGCAATTATTGGCAGAGAGAAAGACGCTGCTGTGAATGTGAACTAGCGGGTTTCTGCTGACAGTTGCAGATATGTCTGAGTTGAGTTCTGATTTTGTCGATCCTAGATTGAATCATATTGCAATTACGAAGACATTTATCCAAATACTGTAACGCTCATGTTGAAATTAAATTATTTAGGGATAATATATTCCCATACAAATATATTGACAGGTCTTTGCGTATGTGTACTGATCATTTTTGTTTTATTTGATTAAATTTCGTTTAATTGTACTCTGTTTATTATTGTATCAATGTTATTTAATTTTGTAATTGTAAAAATTGTGATGCAACTGACAATTAAATCTAAAATTTCAATTTCAAAATATCGGATATTTGAGGCAGGAACTGGAACAATGATCAAGTTAAAATCTTATTTGCCTTACAAAAAAGGCAGTAAGAATTATTTTAAAATTGAAAAATATTTGCATGTAGGGTTATTGTAAAAAATTTAAAACCTTAAAATTCCTAAACCCGAACCTTTAGATACTTAAATTAACTGTGTGGGTTCAATTTAAGAATTTAAGAATAATACAGATCAAAACAGTGACAAATATAATTCTTATGACAAAAAAGGAAGTTTTAAGATATGATTACCTTAGATTACATTTTTACAGAAGACTCTTTGCCAAAACTGTCTTGATTAATACAAATCGTGAATCTCTAAAAGTAATTGACGAAAAACACAATCTAAATCCAACTTAAAGAGTCTTTTGTTGCCGAAGATTGTGTATTTGGTGGATGAGTTCTGTTTGTAGACACAGTCGTTTGAAGTTTGCTAACCTTATTCTGTCCTACTTCAAAGTAAACGTTGAATGTGTGCAATTTATTACTCATATAAAAGCGAGTGTGCACAAAACCTAGCGTAGTTTATAATTTGGGGTTATCCCTATTTGATTACCAATCAATGATATAATTTTCTTGTGTAGTTGATTTTCTAAGTGTGAGTTAAAGAACTAAAGCAGGTTATAATACGTAATGAGATTTGCTTTGAGGTTTTAAAATTATAAATACAATCTTTTATCATCAATATATACATTTATACAAAATTATAGAAGAGATACCCATTTGTTTAACTTCGAAACAGTCGTAAATCGTCAAAAAAAAATAAAACATATTCGATTATGAATTACTCGCATTAAAATGCCGAAGTATTGAAATCTTGCGAAAATTCTAAAAATGTTACCCCTACTTTTTATGAAATTTTTCGACGTTTTCGACTTCGGCTCGCATTAAAATGCCGAAGTATTGAAATCTTGAGAAAGCTCTAAAATGTTACCCCTACTTTTTATGACTTTTCTCGACGTTTTCGAGGTCTCTGAACACGATAAAGCAATAACACATTTTGTGTCCGTGGACACGATATAAGCACTCGAAGACGTCGTAGAAAACTTCCGATGGTGCCAAAATCTTCGTAATTTTATTGCGGAGAGTTGACAAGCTTTTGAGCTTTCTAGTGTGACAGCAACGTTACGTACGTGACAAAAACATCCTCGAAGCCTCGAATTAGTGTTCCACTTTTCATCTTGTTCCTTCACTATAATATTAATAACTTCTAAATCATTTGATATATGATATATGAAATGAAATACAATAATATGTTTATCTTTATTTTGATATATATATAATAATGTATATAAATACAAAATTTCAACAAGTAGGCCTACATCAAATCATGTGTAAATAACCCTTACCTCTATTAATAATTGCACACATTTCCCGATTTTAAAATCCCCTTAGCATTGTTAAGCAGGCATACTAGTTACTATATAAATTTTTGATGTTGTTACACAAATTTAATATCTGTCCCAAAGCAAAAATAAGACAAATAAATATATATATATCTATATATAAATATGTAGATAGATAGATTATTGTTTACCTGAAGAATTGTTGAATGTATTGTTTAATTAAAAAAAACCCGTAAGCAGCACTGCCGCATTACTATAGCCGAATTTTCTTATCAGGGAATACCTAGTATTATATAATGAGAGATTCCTATGCATTTTGTTCCTTGTTGCGGAAATTGTTCCAAATATATCTTTGCACAGGATTATAGTAAATTCAATTGTCTTTCGAATGATATAGCTCACAAATTGCACTTGGGTTTATGAGTGGGAGAAATTGTGTAATTACCTTACATTGATAATACAAAAAACATTTATCAGGAGATTTCTATCAGTTTTGTTCTTTGTTCCGGGGATGGTACCTGAATTACCTTTGCACAGGATTGTAGTAAATTTAATTACCTTTCGAACAATATAACTCAAAAATTGCACCGGGCTTATGAGTGGGAGAAATTGAGCAAAAACTTTACACAGATATAGTGAAGAAATCATTTATCAGGAGCTTCCTATCAATTTTGTTCTTTGTTCCGGGGACTGTACCTGAATTACCTTTGCACAGGATTGTATTAAATATAATTACCCTTCGAACGATATAGCACAAAAACTGCACACGGGCTTATGAGTGGGAGAAATTGTGCAAAAATCTTACACTGATAGTGACAAAATCATTTGTTTGGAGCTTCGTATCAATTTTGTTCTTTGTTCCGGCGACTGTACCTGAATTACCTTTGCACAGGATTGTAGTAAACTTAATTACCTTTAGACCGATATAGCTCAAAATTGGACATGGGCTTATGAGTGGGAGAAATTGAGCAAAAACCTTACACGGATAGTGAAAAAATCATTTAGCTTCGTATCAATTTATTTCCTTGTTCCGAGGACTTTACCTGAATAACTTTTGCACAGGATTGTAGTAACTTTAATTACCTTTCGAACGATATAGCTCAATAATTGCACACGGGCTTATGAGTGGGAAAAATTGAGCTAAAACTGTCATGGATAATAACAAAATCATTTATTTGGAGCTTACTATCAATTTTGTTCCTTGTTCCGGGGACTGTACCTGAATTACTTTTGCCCAGGATTGTAGTAAATTTAATTACCTTTTGAACAATATAGCTCAAAAACTGCACACAGGCTTATGAAAGGGAGTAATTGAGCAAAAACCTCACACTGATAATGAAAAAAATCATTTATTATATAGGAGATTCCTATCAATTTTCTTCCTTGTCCCGGGGACTGTACCTGAATTACTTTTGTTCAGGATTATAGTAACTTTAATTACATTTCGAAAGATATAGCTCAAAAATTGCACACGGGCTTATGAGTGGGATAAATTGAGCAAAAACATTATACGGATAATGAAAAAATCATTTATCAGGAGCTTCCTATCAATTTTGTTTTTAGTTCCAGGGACTGTACCTGAATTACCTTTGCAACAGATTGTATTAAATTTAATTACCTTTCGAACGATATAGCTCAAAAACTGCACACGGGCTTATGAGTAAGGGAAATTGTGCAACAACCTTACACGGATAGTGAAAAAAATCATTTATTTGGTAATTCTTATCAATTTTGTTCTTTGTTCCGGGTACTGTACCTGAATTACCTTTGCTCATAATTGTAGTAAACTTAATTACCTTTCGACCGATATAGCTCAAAATTGGACACGGGCTTATGAGTGGGAGAAATTGAGCAAAAACCTTACACGGACAATGAAAAAATCTTTTATCGGGAGTTTTCTATCAATTTTGTTCCTTGTTCAGGGGGCTGTACCTGAAATACCTTTGCACAGGATTGTAGTAAATTTAATTACCTTTCGAACGATATAGCTCAAAAATTGCACACGGGCTTATGAGTGGGAGAAATTGTGCAAAAACATTACACGGATAATGAAAAAATCATTTATCGGGAGCTTTCTATCAATTTTGTTCTTTGTTCCAGGGACTGTACCTGAATTACCTTTACAACAAGATTGAATTAAATTGAATTACCTTTCGAATGATATAGGTCAAAAACTGCACACGGGCTTATGAGTGGGGGAAATTGCGCAAAAACCTTACACGGATAGTGAAAAAATCATTTATTTGGATATTCTTATCAATTTTGTTCTTTGTTCCGGGTACTGTACCTGAATTACCTTTGCACATAACCGAGGACTTTACCTGAATAACTTTTGCACAGTATTGTAGTAACTTTAATTACCTTTCGAACGATATATCTCAAAAATTGCTCACGGGCTTATGAGTGGGAGAAATTCTGCAAAAACCTGACATGGATAATTAAAAAATCATTTTTCGGGAGTTTCCTATCAATTTTGTTCCTTGTTCCGGGGACTGTACCTGAATTACTTTTGCACAGGATTGTAGTAAATTTAATTACCTTTCGAACGATGTAGCTCAAAAATTGCACACCGGCTTATGAGTGGGAGAAGTTCTGCAAAAACCTGACATGTATAATTAAAAAATCATTTATCGGGAGTTTCCTATCAATTTTGTTCCTTGTTCCGGGGAGTGTACCTGAATTACTTTTGCACAGGATTGTAGTAAATTTAATTTCATTTTGAACTATATAGCTAAATAAATCACAATATGTACTCGGGCTTATGATTGGGCGAAAATGCGCAATTATCGTACACGAATAGTGAAAAAGTCAATTATTGGGACATTTATATGAATTTTGTTCCTTGTTCTGGAAGGTGTACCAAAAACACCTTTATACAGGATTATAGTACACTTAATTGTTGTTCGAATCGTATAACTCACAATATGTACTCGGGCTTATAAGTGGGCGAAAATACGCAATTAACTTACACGAATAGTGAAAAAGTCGATTTTTGGGACTTTTATATGAGTTTTGTTCCTTGTTCCGGGAGGTGTACCTAAAACACCTTTACACAGGATTATAGTAAATTTAATT
>JAGFPH010002511.1:30434-41443 GCA_018207615.1 Philaenus spumarius | reverse complement strand
ACCGTTTTCAAGTTGGGTCGAGTGTAATAGCTCTTATTTTCTTCGAAAATTCGGCTAATAACATTGATATATATTCTTTGATATTCATACTTTCTTTATTACTAACGCCTAAGATAGAATTATAAATATATGTAACTTTTGCTATATCTCAACAAAACATATCTAATAACATATTTTAAAACACAACTGACCATATAAAAACTTGTATAAATATTTTATAAGACAAATAACTTTATTAATTACTATGGCTAGCCAGAATCAAATATATATGTACTTTTTGCTATATCTCAACAAAAAATATCTAATAACACATTTTAAAAGACAACTGACCAAACTGTTTAAAAGAGAACTGTTTATAAATATTCTACAAGGCAAATAAATTACAAACTCACTTGAAATAGAAAAATATTATAATGGAAATGACCAGCGCTGCGAGTGATACGGTATAACCAGTCTTGTAAATGAAGTTCACTTGGTTCCTTAACTTGTAAGCGTTAAAATAAAAGACAATATAATAGATCAGATAAATACGTTTCTATTAAAATATTAATTTAAAACTTATGTATTAATAAAGTATTAAAACTAGTTATACAATTAAGAATTGTTACTAAATTGTTTACATTTATTATTAAATTTATTATTTTAATTTACAGAATTAATTAAATATTTTGCGTAATTAAATCGGCTTACTAAAAATCTCCGCATTCCCGGGAGCTAATTTTAAAGTTAGGTTATATTAAATCCATGCAACATTATTATGCCACCCACAGTTCAGCGTATTTGCATATATCTAAAAAAAAGAGTCAAATTAAACGTAAAATGCTACATATTTTCGCTGATGAACTCATACATTTTCATTACTTCAATTTTACCCGTGGACGCATGCTATGAATAAGTTATAAACCCGCCTAGCAGGACTCGTGAACATTTACAAATTTTAGAGCTCTCTAAGCTTGGAACAAAAGATAATATGCAGACAACGTAATTTTACCAGAGGCCATTTCTTGGCTCTTGCTTCGTCAAACTCCAATTACTGCAACTAATATAATACATTCGTAGAGATAATTATTCAATCAACTTAGATTGTTCACAATTTGTTTATTTAACTTATGAAAAATCTGAGAAAACTAAATTTGATTTATAACATACAATTTTATCTGAATTTTAAAATGTTTTAAAATGTATTCCATTCAAGAAAGCTGTTTTCAGTGAGTTTCATTACATTTAAAATTTCTAGAGCACATACGGAGGTTTGTTTAAAAATCCAATTGAGTTTTAATATTTTTATGGGTAATTGTATACTATTACTTTGTCAGAACCGAATCTTTCCGTATTGAAATATGTTTGGTATTTATGAATTCTAACAACAAATTAATATTACTAAATTCCCAGAAAAATAAATTCAATAAAAACCAAAAAAAAGAGCTTGAAGTTCCAACTTATAGTAGTACTACTGTATCTATTCGCAGTATGTTTCAAGCAAACTAACCCAACTAATAGTAAAGAATAACCATTGTCACTAATGGACTGAAATAGACAAATAAACATGTTTGAAGAGCAGGAACAACAATTCAATTGTAAGATAAGGCAATTGGCCTGCTATACATCGGCGAAAGTAAATCTCCAGTAGTGTGTGATGAACCGTCAGCAAGCGACACTAGTTCTTCTTCAGATGACGACTTTTAAAGTAATTTACTCATTCGTATATCTTTTTCCGTGCCTTGAATTATGTTAGAATATGTAAATATACTAGCTGGCCTGATCCGGCTTTGCACGGATAGACAAATCAAAGTTAACTGTAAATTAACCAAAAAAATATATCAATAAATATATTATACTATGTATTTCTTATGGCGATGATAACCTCCCAGGGTTTTCGCCTACAAAAAAAACTTATGGCGATTTTTAGTAACTTTTACCTTCCCAAACTCCCCCTAAAATTTCGAAATTTTTGAAAACCTTTCTTAGCTAGCATCTGCGGCCTTAGAAGAAGCTGCATATTAATTTTCATTCCAAACCGTTCTATGGTTTTTGAGATTTCGTGATGAGTGAGTCAGTGAGTGGTATTTGGATTTTATATTTATATAGATAACATATCTCAACACGGGAACATTTGCTTGAAACATACTGGGATTTAGAAACTATTAGTTAGAACTTCAGGCTGTATTTGTTTTAATTTTGTATAGTGAATTTATTTTTTTGAACTTTTAATCGTGTTAATACATTTTTAGAATACATAAATACGAAACATATCTCAATATGGGAAAATTTGGTTGTGAAAAAGTAATAGTAAATAATAATGTATGTTTAGCTTCGTCAAAATTTCTTTCCAATTCAAGATTATACTATGGGTTTTTAAATTTTATCTACGACCATTGCAATAAACACCAATAACGCTATTACAAGTAACATCAGAAAGAGGTACATTACAAACCAAAAGCCAACCCGATTAGGTAATGATATCATTACCTAACAGGAGTCACTTTACATAATAGGCTCTAGACCAATGAGAGCTCGTCATTTGACGGAAGTAGAGTTGTAATAAAAATAACGCTATTCGTACATCAGCTGATTGTACCCATACGTTCCGGATGTTAGTGTGTTATTGTAACTAACCTCAAACGTGAGTTGACGCATTCCGCAAACATGAGTGATAGTGATGAATTTTGTTTAACTCCAGAGGAAATTAATACAAAAGCAAATTCGGCTCTGAACAATTTGTTGCCAGAAAAATCTAAATTTCGTTATGAAAAGGTTTATAACCAGTTTATGGAGTGGAAAACTAGAAATGGTGTTAGTTCGTTTTCCGAGAATGTTTTCATTGCGTATTTTGAGGAATTGGCCCAAGATAAGAAACCTAGTTCGCTTTGGTCTATTTATTCAATGATTAAATCTACAATCAACATAAAACATCAAATAGCCTGTATATTTTTGGTCGTAGATAAAGTAGTGTACGCAACGATTGTATTCAGCCTTTAAGCCACTCGTGAGATATTTAGAACACTCGCTTCGCTCGTGTTCCAACTTACATCTCACTCGTGGCTTAAAGGCCTTCATAATACAATCGTTGCGTAAACTACTATTACATAATTGCTTATTTGGTCCTGAAATAACTAATATTTGACTGCACTCTTATAATTTATGATAGGTTTTCAGCTACTTTAACTGCATATTTATGTTAGAACTTAAAAATGTATCACTGGTTTCCGAGTGTTCTAATAAATTTAATCCAATTGTTACCACATTACTATGATTTATAAATACAATTATTGAAGTGCAAACGAAGAGTTACAGAAATTACTACATCAATGAGACGAAAAGCCCCAATATTAAAAATTTAGACCAGGAAAGCAAGTATAAAAATGTGTTTACATCGTCGGACGCTAGGATTCGTCGAACACGGTCACATGACAGTCCTACCTCTCTGTATCTCCTCCTCTTTCCATCCTTGTCCCACACTCGGCCGGAAAAAAGCGCCCTGAGAGCTCCTAGCGACTGATGGCGCAAACTTACTTTTTTACATACTTTCCTGGTCTGAACCCTTCCCATTTAAACTGTTCATCTTGTTGATAAGTTATGTAGTCATTGGTTACAGTTAGTCAACAGTGTAAGAATCTATATAACCTTCCTAAATTATGTATCTGATTTTGTGAAAGTCTAAGCTCCAGTATTATAAATTTCAAATTCAATAGTAATGATGTTGCCTATTTCAATTTAGTGTATAGTGTGTGTTCCAATTTTAGAAAATAATATTCTCGTAAATTTAAGGAGAAAACTAAAAATTAAAAGAGGGTTTAGGGTTTTGTTCTCTTCACAAATATACAACCGTAAAATTACTAAATATTCGAATTAAAATTAAATTCAATAATTTCAGTTTTATTATGAATTCAGTATTTCTTTACAATAGTTACAAAAGTTGTATATAAAATGTGGCCTAATGCTGCTTGTGTGATTAATTAGTACTAGAATATTGTGGCAGAACCCTGATCCAATGATTACATTATAAAAAGAGTTAGTTTATCTCTGTAACATGGAAAATTAAGGAGACTGTGCTTCTTAAAAGTGTATGGTTCAGTATGCATAATTACACGCTTATGCTCTAATATGTTCAACAAAAAGTTAAAATTATTAAAACTCATTTTTGAGTAATAGGGAAGAAGTCACAGAATGTAATCTAAGATTTTGAGTACTTACTCCGTCTTGTGACTTAATTGTAACCACAAGTTACTCGTTTCAGAACATCTGTTCCATCTTCAGACGCTAGCTCGTGAGAGGTCGTTAAAAACATTAATACAATAAAAGACTACAAATCATACACATCACAAAAAATTTACATTAGGATACACGACAGGTGTACAGCAACGGTTCGGGAACGACTCAGTCCGGTGTAAAGTTTTGTTGTGTTTTAAAGTTTTAACGACCTCTTACGAGCGATCGTCTAAATATGGAACATACGTTCTGAAACACGTAACATATAGTTACAAGTAGGTCACAAGACGGAGAAAGTACTGGAAACCTAGATTAAAAATTGATTTAAAACACTTATATATTATACTTCATAATTTTCCTAGTGAAATGCGCCATCTGTTAACAATCTGTTGAACTAACATTACAGCTGTTAGTTTGATTGTTTACATTCCATAATATGCAAGTGTTATAAACTGTTATTTATAAACCAATGTAAATCAATTCAACGTAATTTACGCAATTAACTGAACTAAATCAACGTATTCAATCAGGTAAGTACTTCTAACTTGTGAAATATTCGCACTGGTCAGCTAGTCTCTACATAATAGTAATGATTCCCGTTCTAGTATTCATTAGAGATCTTCAACAATGTATTCATGCAACGTAGTTTGACACAACTGGTAAATGTAGGTAGCATTGCAATTGCAAAAGAAAAGATAAACTGATTACTTTTTTGAAAATGCAATATATCGTTGCATTAATTTGTTAATACTTCCTGTTCTAGGATTGATCAAATAAATAAACACAATTACCTATCGCTGTAATTTATTTTTGAAACATCTGGTAATTATAGGAGGAAAATGTAGTAAAACATACTTTTAAATCCTCCATGTCGATGCAAGTTGTGTAGTTCGACCATGTTTTGTTACTGTCAGGGTGACGAAACCAAGATCCGTCTTCTAAACAAATTCTTTGGCCGAATCCTAAACAAATCATTTGATAGAAAACATAAGCTGGCAATATTAATTGAATACACATTATCTTTAAAAAGTAAATAAACTAGTTACTGTAAATGTTTGCTTTTAATTTATAGTTAGCCATTTATTACTAAACTCATAATAATTGTATGTAATACATTCATACTACGCTTTAAACATATTCTGTACTCTGAAGTACTTAAGTTATCAAAGAAATGTCAAAAATATGTTTCAGTTTCATTAAATAATCCTAATATTTAAGTACTAAAGGAAAGATCCTTTCCAAGTAGTAATCCTGTGGAACTCAATTATTGATGTATACAGTATTATCTTAACATTATGAAATCTATTCCGAAAAATGTATTGTTCCTTATCTATGTTGTTCGATAAGTCTTATAATTGTAATATTTTGATATCTAATTCCGATATTTATTTTCAAAAGTTCCCATTTGAAGGTTCCCTAGATAACTGTTTTTGAAGTGTGTGTTTTTTGTGTGTACTATAGCGCACCTCGTCTAAAAATTGTTGGCGGTGAATCGGATTTACCCGTTACGCATTTTCTGAAACGCTCTATTCCGTCACGCTCTACTATATATAGCACACATAGCAGAATATATAGTTTACTTGTTTAATACTTCTGAAATGGACAATTGCTACCTCATTTCATAAGTTGTGTTTAAATAGTTTACTTGGTAATACATCTGAAATGGGCATAGTGCTTCCTCATTTCGTAAATTGTGTTAAAATAAAATATTTTACTTAGTAATACTCTGAAATTGACATTGTACTTCCTCATTTCATAAGTTGTATTAAAATTGTTTGATTGTTAATAGCTCTGAAATGGAAATTTGCTTCCTCATTTCGTAAGTTGTGTTAAAAAGTTGACACTTCTCCCTTATGGTCTTAATAAGCACACAATTAAAAATTTGTTTATTCACTATAATAATCTAAATAAGCACAAGTTTAGTTGCAACGATACCTACTGGGTGATAAAGAAAGCAAGATTTGAATTACGTGCCATTGTTGGTATGAAAGGTTGTCAACACTGGCACTTCCTGTTTTGAGCGTCACACGAAGGAAAATCGCATTGTGATTATCACAACACATTATAAGTACGGGTAATGTTATGCAGAAACCGTTGGAAAACTTCGTTTAATTTTCGGTCGGCGAAATTCACCTAATCAGTCAACAGTTATGAGAGTGATAAAAAAATTAAAGGAAATAGGTTTGATTGTGGATATTAAAACCTCACGACGTCATCGTTTTGGCCGGTCTACCGAGAACATTACCGTCGTGAGAGAAAGTGTAACTGTGAGTCCACGGAAATCAATTCTGCAACTTTTGACATTTGGGCGTCCCGAGAAGCACCATGCAGCGAATCTCAAAACAGATTTGCATTTGCACGACTAAAAGATTCAGTTGATACAACATCTAAGACAGCGGACTATTTGAAGCACCGAGAATTTGTCGATTGGATTTTAGAAAGGCAAAACATGGACATCGATTTTCCTAAGGAAATCGTCTTCAGCGATGAGGCGCACTTTCGATGGATACGTCAACAAACAAAATTTTCGAATTTGGGGCACTGGAAACCCTTGAATCATTGTTCAGAAACAGTTGTATCCACAACACTGTCTGGTGCGGTGTTTTGACTAGTGGAGCGATCGGGCCGTACTTTTTTTCGAAGACGATACCGAAAATGTATTAACAGTGACGGGTGAACGTTATCTCAACATAACAGAATTTGTATAGCCTCAACTGAACAGTATGAATCTGGCAGACATTCCGCTCTAGAAGGATGGCGCTACCTGTCATGCTATCTGTCAACTGATTTGTTGTGAGAAAATTTTCCTGGCTATCTCATCTCACGCAACGGCGACCAGAATTTGCCACCGAGATCCTGTGATTTGACACCAGGTGACTTCTTCCTTTAGGGATTTATGAAATCTCGTGTTTACGTAAAAAAAACCAAAAAACAATTCCTGAACTCAAAACAGCAATTCGAGGCGTCATTGGTAAGGTTATAAAACATTTTGTTAAAAGAGTGAATGTATATGCCACCATAGTCGTAGAGGAAATTGGTCTGTGTTCCACAATTACCCGCAGTAAGTGCACTTTCTATTGTAATACAAATATTTAAAATTTAAAATTAATGATGTTGGGACATCCTATACGACATACAATTTGTGTGCCTGTTTGGTATCCACCTCATCAGTTTTTTTTTTTTAAATATTAATTCAGATTGTCCTACAAATATTCGTACAATCACTTTAACCTTTAAATACTATCCTGTGATCAAATTTGACCCCAGATCGTACTTGTTTATCATTTTATAACTTGGCAGCAGTGAGCTGTATCTTTGTCTAATCTCGATTAATTTTGAGAGACATAAGGTGCATGTGATAGTTTCTTGTTCTGTCTTTCCATTACTGGATGGGAATCGTCTAGGGTCACGGCGTACCACCCGATAATAGTTATTATAGATTAAAATTTGATTTACATGTTTTTAATTTTTCTAATTAGTATTTTTTATTACAGGTGTGTTCTGACTTAAAAATTGATGAAAAACTGACTAACAAGTGAGATTGAGTTGTCTGCAGGAATCACAGAATATTTAGTCAAATATGAGGTGAATGCCAGTCTGTAAGAGTAAATGAACGAAGAAAATTACCCCACTTTACCAGAATGTTGAAGTGGGTGGATATTGATTCCAGAAATGTATAATATATCTCTAGGCGTATAAGAAAATATATAATTTAGTCATATTATTCTTAAGTAAGTAAATAATATATACAAATAACTATGTATTTTGAAATATATGACTTAGAGAACAAAATTATTAATTAAAGAGATGTGAAAAACTGCCACATCTTTCTCCCAGTTGAAATAATAAATATTATTATCATTATTATTATTATTATTATTAAAACCATTCGATCGATTTCGAACAAATTTGCACCAAACATGTCAATTAGGCCTGTATAGATGCACGAAAAAAGGTTTAGATTTTTTTTAAACAACCCCCTTTTTGGCCAAAAACCCCCAAAAATCTATTATTATTAGTACCTAAACGATAATGTTTAGAAATATGCTGTTGTTAGAGCCGTTTTTGAGACATTTTGATTTTCTAATTTTTGGCCATTTTTTGTCGGTAAAACCCATTAAAAATAAAAATTTGAAAAAATGAAAAATACGCTTGGAGATATTCCAGAACTAACCTACATACGGTACCAAATTTCATCAAAATCGGACCGTTGGTATGGTCTCTAGCTCTGTACACATCCAACAGACACACAGACACACGGACAGACATCACAAAAAAAAACACTTTTTTAGGTTCACGGAGCACCGAAACAAATAATTCCACTAAAAATTCAAATTCGAAAATTTGGACGAAAACAATACTTTCTCCATATACTACGTATAGGGGGGGAGAAAGTAAAAAGTGAAGATAAGGAAGTGACTAAAAACACTCAAGTGTTCAAAATAAATGTTCTGGGATTTTTAGTATTTTTTACAAATCTTGGGTAGATTTGACCGCACTATGGCACCTAAGTTTTAGCGAATGTAATATTGTATTGACACCAATAAAAGTGTAGTGATACATTCTTGCAAGCTAACGATTCTTTACCCCACCCATAAAATGCAGATACAGATTCTATGACTAAGCCCTTTAAATAATAAAAACTCGAATATTATAGGTTAACTGATGTTCCCCCTTGGCGGAATTCAGTTCCAGCAATTTCCTTCTGATGAAAGGGCACATGATTGAATACAAAAAAGTTTCAAGCATATTGTGCTGTGGACAAATTGTGTTATTTTCCGTTTACTTTATATACCACATCAAACGGCAAGTTCTTCATCCCGTAAGGGATATTTGAAAGTCTTACCCTATCAGGTCATCTGTGAGTTAACATGGTCAAATGAAGAAACTATATTTAAAGTGTAGGCAACTTAGAGAATCCTTATACACGGTGGAACAAAGTTAGTGTTAAAAACTTCGGGAAATGGTTCTATGGGTAAAAATAAATAGAAAATAAAGAATAATATTTTTTCGAAAAACGCTTCATTTTCCAAATATCCGCCATTTTGTGTCTTTTACTAAATAATTAATATGTAGAGAACGGTTTAACCGATTGAGTTCAAACTTGACATAAAGTTTAACCTAACAATGATCTATCTTAAGAAAAATAAAAGATTATATCTAATTATGCGCTTTAAAATGGCGGCTGTTTGAAAATATCAGACCTAAGTTACTCAAAAACCGTACATTTTAACAAAAAATGTCAAGGTACCTTTTTTGTAGCCCTTTTAATTTCCTATCGGGTGATTTAACTTTCAAAACAATCGGAAGAAGAATAATAGTTAGGTTAAATATAATGACAGAAAATGTACATACAATATTGTAGTATGTACTGTGTTAGTACAGGATGCCGAGTTGAACAAACCAATTATTACACATAACTTAGCTTTATCCTTCATTCAATTGTTTTAACAGTTACACCAACCGATAGAGAATCGAAAGGGCTAACATTCGAAAGGGGAGAATCGAAAAAAAGTGTCTTAACATTTTTTGTTAAAATGTACGGGTTTTGAGTAATTTAGGTTTGAAATATTTAAACAGCCATCATTTTTAAATGCATGATTGGACATAATCGCTTATTTTTCTTAAGATAGATCATTGTTAGGTTAAACTTCGTGAAAAGTTTGAGCTTAATCGGTTAAACCCTTCTTTAGATAATAATTATTTAGTAAAAGAAACTAAATGGCGGATATTTGGAAAATGAAGCGTTTTTTAGAAAAAATATTATTCTTGATTTTCTATTTATTTTGACCCATAGAACCATTTCCCAAAGTTTTTAACACTAACTTTGTTCCACCCTGTATATTATTTCTCAAAGGTGTTTTTTGTCGCTAAGCGAATAACTCCCTTAATTCTTCGTCAAATTCAAAGCATTATTCGAGCATCATTTTAAAACATCATTTTGACGAACAATAGACAAACCGCTTAAAATTCATGTTTTCATTACAAAAAGTGATTTAAAAAATTTTTTATATTATACTTTATATGGTTCCTAATGAAAGGCGCCATCTATTAACAATCTGTTTAACTAACATGACAGCTGTTATTCAAATGTTTTACATGCTATTATGCAAGTGCAAGTGTAATCTATCACGCAAATCAATCAAATTAAATCAACGTAAAACGTTATAAATAGTTATAAACTGTTGTCAAATTAAGCAAATGTAAATAAATAAACGTAATTTACTTAATTAAATCAATGTATTAAACTCCTAACATGCGAAATATTCGCACGGGTCAACTAGTATTTCTTATTTTAGATGTTAATAAGAACGTGTCCAATGAAACAAGATAAAACATGGTCTAGAACTAATTCTACAACTCTAGGTATAGATTAGATTCGAAGTGTATAACCATTGAATCGCATGCATTATAACTTAAATATACATTTATTATGTAACTTACTTAAATTAAGTTAGTTAACCTTTTAAATTGTTTAACAAAATTAAATGCTTAGATAAATTTTATTTATGAAAATAATAACAGCTAAACATTAATAACTTACTTTTTGGGTCAAATCCTAGTACAAAATAAGGGCAAGGAAACTGCGCCGTATTTCCTGAGGATGTTGCGTTGATACATGTCCAGCCATCAAACTCCCTGGGGCACTCTACTCCATCTACAATGTGAAATGAACTGAGGTAAATAAATATGTGAAGTATAAATATTGTACATGCTCAGTTTGTAAATGAGTTATTAGTTTTTTTATTAGCTAAAATAAAACCTGAACACAAAATCTCACAATAAATACGTTTACTAAC